>OOFG01107067.1:0-10109 GCA_900323295.1 Molva molva | reverse complement strand
CATCTTCCCAGCGCCGTTGGGCAGGGCTGTAGCCTGGGGATGGCACAATCATATCATTGTGCCCCTTTTGGAGGAGATAGCTTCCATGGTACCACAGAGAGAGAGAGGGCGAGAGAGAGCGAGAGAGAGAGAGAGAGAGAGAGAGAGAGGGTGAGAGAGAGAGAAAGAGAGAGAGCAGGCAAGAGATCGAGAGAGAGCGAGAGAGACAGAGTAAGAGAGAGTGAGAGAATGAGAGAGAGGGGGGCAGTTTGCTTGCAGGATATCACAGGAAATAAATTGTACTCCCTCTCATACACAGTGATTTCGATGACAGGTCTCATTTACCAACTCTATTTTATACACAGTTTGTTACACATCCCTCTCATCAAAGGCTACCTTTACTATACTGTCCAATACATTAGTTATTATTAACATTACACACATCAAGCAGGAACACTTTTGCAAACGCCTAACACCTAGTGGGAGGTATGTTAAAAAAACAGCCATGTAAAAGTGAATCACATTTTTCTTCCGACGTTCTATTCCATTCATAATATATATGCACATTAGGCTTTGAGTGTACATGATGGCCAATAAACGGAGTAGCCTTCCACAAGGCAGCGAAGTGGCACGGCCCCATAGACCCAGCTGAGGCCGGCCCCGCTGAACTCTTCCTTTTTGACTTGGAAAAAACAACCTGTGAGGGGCCTTTTCTCACTATACACCTCGTTTGCCCTACCCGCTGATCCCAAACCAGTGTGAACACACACAGGTACTATGTACCCGGGTACAAGACACACATTCATGTTGTACATGCGCTCTCTCTCACCGCAGTGGCTTACCAGCTGGAGGAATGCAGGTGAGGTTTTCACTGTATGGGCAACAGACATATGCAGTAAAAATACATCAGCTTATGACATTCACTGAGCGACATTCCTTCACAAGGGGAATTTCGACTCAGCAAAGGTATCGCCACAACTGTTTAAATAATAATAATAAAATAATAAAAATCTGAAAATATAAATATAGACCAACATAGTAATAGCAAGCATCAACAAAGTACTCCATTCATTGTGGCCCAACTCTCAAAAATGTAAACTATTTTGTTAGTTTAGATCTGTGTTTATTTTTGAAAAAAATAATTAATAAAAACATCTATAAAAAGTATTAGGAGAAGGTTAGGAGACAGCATAACATCATTAGTCGGCCTATGCATAAGCTATAAGAATGAATGAGAACAATTGAAGCAAGATGAGGACAATGAACGGGGTACGACAACAGTATGTACCGTATCTATACCTCACTCTTGAGCTGCAAGAAGCTGTTCAGATAGTTGGAGTTGAGCGGAGAGCTCAGCTCAGCTGCACAGCGTTTGGCGTTGTTTAGATCCAGAAAGCCCTCGGACCCGGGTCTGAATGCTTCGAAGGCATTGGTCTGGCTTTCTTGTAGAGACATGCACATCCAATTCAACAGCTGGGCCGGCTGGTAAACGGCGGCACCGGTCTCTATCGCGGACATCATCTTGATCGCTACACTAATGACGCTGTAAAAAAACGCTCGTGTTTTTAAATGGATAAAAAGTTGTTCCCTCTGTCATCCCACTTGGAGTTATTTCTAACACTCATTAGGGCACTCCGGTTGCCAGGTTATGATCAATGGGGGACCGCACTGGAACCATGACAGAGCAAAAAAAAAAAAGTTTGTGCGAGTCCAAAAAATCTGTGCTATGCTATGCAGTCCTGCTGTACTGTGAATGAGCTGCAGTCTCCACGCAATTTCTGCTGGACCCCCTTGCGTCATGACGAATAGGAGGGCCAACGGGGTACGCAAAAAAAGGGTTTCACCAGTTACATTGTAATACAGTTGGTTCTGTGTTTCTAACATACAGTCCTACACCTAGTCTAATAAATACGCGCGCGTGTGTGTGTGTGCGTGTGTGTGCGTGTGTGCGTGCGTGCGTGCGTGTGTGTGTGTGTGTGTGTGTGTGTGTGTGTGTGCTCAACCAAAGTGTTACCTCCCTTTTGTCGAAAGAAACTCAAGAGCAGAATGTGCCTTATAATAAATCACGGTAATCATTTCCAGAACAATAAAAAAAATGTACTGGTCTATGACCTGAAAAATGTGTTTACATGTAGATTAGATGCATTTATAAATATATGGGACTGTATATATGGGGTCTGTAAATATTTTTTTTCGGCTAATGGCCCATAAATACCCAATGCTGACATCTAGTGCTCATAGTGAAAAGTGTATATATTTTTTATATTGGTCATTCTGGCTTATCTAAAGTAACTTGAGACAATGAAAAATTTGAGTATAATAAGTTTAATATAAAAATAGCGCGTTGCTTTGTTTATTTCTTAATGCTATACCCGTCACTAGCTCATTAATAACTTCAACTCAAGTAAGGTCAAGGAAGGGGCCAACGGGTCCCAGAATTAAAAGGCATACAATGCAGGCCCCACCCACAGGATAAGTCGGACATCTCGACAGAAATCGGTGTTGTCTCTTCCTGGATTGGGTGTGGAAAAAGTAAGTAGCGCCGTTTGTTTTTACATTGGCCGTTAGAGGGAATTATGATTCGGGATTTTCCCATCTGAACACTCGACGCGCTATTTCATGTACAATAAGATACGTTACTTGTTGTCTTAGACATTTTGTGGTCATCATGTATGTTTTGGTCAGGCTATGTAACGCACATACACTTCTTTAAATGATGCGCGACATGTACAATAGACGTGTCTTTATTTAAAGTATGAAAATCTGCAGTAATATAATTGATACCATCGATCCTTAAAAGACGGGGACAATGGGTAGTCAATCTTTTCAAAAGTGCGACCATTGGAAACGAAGCTACAATGCTACCCTCGTCTGACGTAAGCCCCTGTTGGCTAAATAACTGCACTTCGTGCAGAGAACTGCCCCCTGCTCGGCGAGATGTGGTCCCGCTGACTACACTGCTAGTGACGGCGTGCTAGCAGGAGGAATATGCTATGGTGGCTTTCCTTATGGATAATGTTGGTCTCAGTGGATTAACATGCAAGCCTCTCAAAAGTCCACGGTACCGAGGACGAGAGAGTGTGTATACGAGGAGGGAAAGTAGGCGTGGAGGAGGACTGCAGTCAAATTCTCCCCCAATGCAAATGTTATTCTTTGCCATTTTAATCCAGTCGGGTATGCAGTTGAGCATGCTTTCCGATGCCCACTAATACCCACCATGTATCAATTGACCAGGCTGTCTCTTGTAATAGATCGGAATGGATTGTAAAAAAAAAACCATTAAATTGGTATTCATCTATTATTTAAGGAAACCTCGAGATGGAGGCTGTTTACTATTATGCAATTAGCCCAGACACGTAGATGGAAATAATATATTGGGCTTTTGATGTTGGTATGACATCCTTCCGTGGCCTCATAAAATACCAGGAAGTGTTTCCCCCACTCTTGAAAACTATCGGCTATCGTCTGACAATGATTTACCTTTGGGGACAACGGGCAATATATCTGGGGTTTCGGTGTAGCCTTCTGGAGACTTCGATTCAAAATCGAAATACTAAAGACAACGGCCCCCTTTACAAAGAGTATTATGTGTACATGTATACACCTTGGCCAGTGTTCGAATTACACCGTGGCTTTCGGGGGAGCCCTATTTTTCCGGTCCGCTACTACACGTCACATGCACGCACATACATGAACGCGCGCGGTCAATTGCCGGATTACTGCGAAAAACATACTAGTTACTACATACAGCTAATACTGTCAATAACATTTCACTTCATACAGAGAATATTTAGCCATGCAGGTACCACAAAGAAACAGAAAAATAATTCACCGTTGCAATGTTTTTATATCGCTCGAGCAACAACAACAAAATACCTACACACAGTGGAGGTATACCTACACACAGTGGAGGTATTTTGTTGTTGTAACGCAATGGTTTGCGTTACGTTTCTAAACAGACCAGACCTAGATTACATGTTACATCACATGACAATATCGAAACATGTCTTCGTTGTGACATTCTGACTATTTATCCATATACTGCACAAAAATACCGATTACAATTACTGTTTTCTAACGATTCAAATTACCACTGACTCACTCACGTGACATACCGCATAACTTGTTAGCTAGAAGACGTTCAAGTTCAATACTTGACGTAAACGTAGTGTTGCGTAAACGTAGTGATTGAGTGCGCCTCCACGCACGGAAATTTGAATGTTATGAGCGAATAAACACAACATTGACATTTTTATTATTATTATTTATTTCAGGAGCCTAAATGTACAGAAACTCAAAATCTATAAGCCGTGACACAAAAAAATGGACGTTGTTTTAGAGCTCCCCCTACATTTCTCAAATTAGGCTTTCAGGGGTGCCAAGCTCCCCTTAGCTCCCCCGTAATTCGAACCCTGACCTTGGCACTTAACAATGACTTTTTCTCACCACCAGAACCAAGAGAACAGAATATGAGCTATCCTGGATACCCGCCACAGGCCGGTGGCTACCCACCACAGTCCGGTGGCTACCCTCAACAACCAGGGGCCTACCCTCCCCAAGCAGGCGGCTACCCTCCCCAAGCAGGTGGCTATCCTCCACAGGCAGGTGGCTACCCTCCTCAGGCAGGGGGCTACCCTCCGCAAGCAGGCGGCTATCCCCCACAGGCAGGCGGCTACCCCCAGCAAGCTGGAGGATCGTACCCTCCTCAAGCTGGGGGCTACCCAGCCGCCGCAGGCGGCTTCCCTCCCCAGGCCGGTGGCTACCCCGCCCAGGGCGGTGGCTACCCTGCCCAGGCTGGAGGTTTCCCAGGGCAGGCCGGTGGCTACCAACCCCAGGCTGGTGCAGGAGGTTACCCTTCCATGCCCCCAGCAGGTGAGGCTACATGCCATTACTGGCTCTTTTAAAGGTGTCAAATTAAAGATTATTTCATTAAAGGATTTGTGTATTTGATGCTCGTCGTGCTGGCAATCTTTGTAGTAATTGAAGGTGAACATACAGTCTTTGTGTACTGTATGTTCGTTGACCTTGGTGGTGGCCGGGCCCACCCGTTCTTAAAACATGCATTTGTTTGAGATGTGACTCACTGATGTCCCTTTTCTAGGTGGAGGTTGGGGTGCTGCACCCTCCGGTTACGGAATGGTATGCAATCTTATGTTCCTTCTCACACCCTTTCGCACACCCTTTCTCTGACCCTACACACCTGTTGCCAAGTATAGCCCACTGACGTATGGAACCGAAGTGGCTGTGTATCCACCGCTGACACCACCACAATGTCATTCGGTCCTCGGGGTGTAGCTATGGAGTAGAGATGGGGAGTTGTTGGGAGTTCTGATGTCTTATTCATTGATTCTAGGTTTATGTCTTGACACGTTTTTATCTTTCAATTGTTTTTATTTTTTTGTACTGCTTGCTGCAATATGAATTGCCCCTTTTGGGATAGTCTCACAAATCAGACTTTAGATCAATATCTAAAGTCTGATGGCAGACGAGCTCAAATCTGGGTGAATTTTCTCTCAGTTCATATTTGTTTCAACCAATAATGTTGCTGGACGCGGGGATCTGAACGCGCATAATTGGGGAACACAAACTCAGCCAGCAGTAGTAAACTAAAAAAGTTTCTGTTAGGGTTTCAACACTGTGTAGAATGGCCACTGTGGTAATACACTCATTAAAGTCATTATTGAGTGGGTGAAGCTTTCAGAAGCTTCACCCACCCACACAATGTTGTTTCTCTTTGGTGTTGTTAAAATGTTACAAAACAGGAAACACAGTGCTACTCAGCCACTTCCAGCTTCTGGTTTCCTGTCTAGGCTCTGTGCTGTCTCTCAGAAGTTCTGCTACAGGGTTAGGGCTAGAGCCCTAACCCTGTAGCAACCCTGTAGTAGGGAGTAAGAAATGACCGATATCGATATATCGGCCGATATTTCAAATATTGATATATCGGCCGTTGTTCGATATATCTATATCGTGGTATCCTGGGGGAGAAGCAGCTCAAAGGGATTTGCTGCTCACCCTCCAGCAATGCTTCGGGCCGCAGCAACATTGCATTAAAACCATGAGCTAAAGGAACCAATTACCTGTAGTATGGGGAGGAGCTACTAACCTTCACACAAAACATGATGTAAAACTGTTTGTGTTGGGAGTGGTTATGTAAATGTGCTCAGTTAAAGCATTTAGAGATTCAACCACGACAGTAGAGGATTTATAAAGAGGTAATTACATTTATAAATCACCACCATTTCATATCGGCGCATATCGGCAAACATATACGCCGATACCGATATATCTGTGATAGACCAATATCGGCCGATAAAATCGGCCAGCCGATATATCGGTCGGGCTCTAGCTAGGGCTACTGTGGGATAATAAAGATCTCAGCTCTACTCTACTCTACTTCTAGCCAGCAGGGGGCCAGCAGGGATACCCACAGGGTCCCGCCCCGGGCCAACCCATGCCAAATTACCCCGGGGCCCCCGGTGGAGGCAACCCCCCCATGCCTGGGTACGGCTCGGCCCCTCCTTCCGGGCCCCTGGCCGTCGCTGTAAGTATCCCGATGCTTTATCAATGGGCTGTCATGGATATTATAATAGTAATACCCATTATAATAATTTCCCCTTTATTTTCTCTAAAACACAATCACTCAACTTTCCCTGACTGTCTTCAACGGTTTTTACCGTGATCGGATTATGTTTGCAATGCTCCTCTCCGCTTGTGTTAAATGTGTGTGTCGCATTGCGGTGTTTTGCCTGGATCAGAAGGGGTTCCGGGGTTCCATTAAAGACTTCCCCGGTGCCGACCCACTGAGGGACGTCGAAGTCCTTCGCAAAGCCATGAAGGGATTTGGTCAGTTGATGGCAATTCAATCTTTATGTTGACATTACACTCGAAGCACTACATATTCAAGCTTTTTTTTATTTAATTCAACCTTTATTTAACCTTTCATTAAAATTGTAACCAGGCAAGTCATTAAGAACAGGTTCTTATTTACAATGGAGCCCTGGCAAGTAGCAGGATCCGCTTGTGAGAAAAGGGGCTGAATAAAGGGGGCTATAAAATAGGGCTATGAAAGAGTTCAATAAAACATTAAAAACAAGTACAGGCATGTAAACACAAGTATAAACGGCAGGAGACAAATAAACGGGGAGGGATATAAAAAAAATATATACTCTATTTTGTTGGAATCATTTATAACATTCCAACCAATCTTGGTAAATGGTCGGGTTTCAATAATCATATATGAACAAATGATTACTCTTCTATGTATTAATGTCTTCAACTCAACATTTTTAACAGGCACAGACGAGTCAGCCATTATTGAACTTCTGGGCCATCGCTCCCTGAGGCAGAGAGTTCCCCTGGTACCGGCCTACAAAACGACCTACGGAAAGGTAGGTTGAGACCCACCGCCACTTGTGACGAAATCCATATCTATGGTGACTTTGTACCCACCGTCTTGGTGAGCATTTCCTTGTTGTGCGTCTTCCTGTAGGATTTATTCCATGACCTGAAGTCTGAGCTCACTGGAAACTTTGAGAACCTGGTGATTGCCATGCTGATGAAATCTGCGGCCTTTGATGCGTCTGAACTCCGAGAAGCCATTAAGGTTGGAACATTTGACTTGTTTTTAAAAAAAGAATTGTCGCACCGTATATGTTTTTTTTTCTAGACCAAACCACACCATGTGACTCATAATAACACAGGGATAAGGAAAATATAGATCTATGAGTAACTACGCAAGAAGCTGTCTCATAAATAGTGGTAGGTTCTGGAAAGACTGGAGTGAATACAGTGGGATGGGTTTCAGTGGTCTGTGTTGTCTCAAGGGTAGGCGTGTCCTACTTTAGTCATTTGCCTTCACTTTCCATACAGGGCGCAGGCACAGATGAAGCTTGCCTCATTGAGATCTTGTCCTCCCGCACCAATGCAGAGATTTTAGAAATCAACCAGATCTACAAAGCCGGTGAGTTTTATTTATGGGTTTCTATTTAGGTTTGCGTGGCGTAGAGATTATCATTTTGTCATTTGCACTTCTGAGTGAGGTGAAATAGTGTCAGGTGGCAGTTTCAGGAGTTTACTTGGATTATACAAATAAGATTAACATTTTATTAGTAAACTTAATTAAGTTGCTGTTATATTTCATACAAACAGCCAACTACACTGCTGTATTGAAACTTGATTTTACTTTAATTTCAGAAATTTCTGAAGCAGCACTGTTTTATACAACCTTTATTAGGTTATATAAATCTTGATTCATCATTTTATGAAAAAGTTTAACCACGGCCTGTTTCCCCATTGTATTACACCAGTAAGAAATATCCTAAAAAGCGCCAACATTAATTTACGTCATATCCATTGGAGCTTCTACTATGGAATGTGATATTGATATGAGACATGAAAAAAACGGTGACCTAGTTTCTATGAATGGCCTTGTGGTTTATTAATTGCATTGTTTATCATGTCAGTTTTTGGTTGAAAGGAGACTGTAAAAATAAATCTCAAAAAGACAAATCAGGCAAGTCAGGCATGATCATAGTAATTAGCAGCTATGGATTTGCTATAAACCTGTTGGTTCGTAAATCGAGACTTGCATCGCGTTGGATTGAAGACAAGCCTTGGCGTTACGTGACCCTATGGGAAATCAGCCGGGTTTGATTGCATTGGGCCCATGCTACGTGTTGTCTTGCAGAGTACGGCAAGTCCCTGGAAGACGCCATCAGCAACGACACTTCAGGGCACTTCCGCAGGCTGCTGGTCTCTCTCTGTCAGGTAGCTGCTCGCATTACGCTCTTCCACAGGGCTCTCCTGAAGCACAATTAACATGTTCTAGAGCCTCGCAGACAATAATATCGACGCAATCGGCTTGAAAGAAACACATGCTCATCGTACGCTAATGCACACAGATACCTCTGAGCAAATAGACTGACGTTAAATGTCCTTTTATTTGTTTAAGTGTGTAAAGACAAGTAAGAAGGAGAAAAGGTTCAATTAATTTTCATGTAGTAATTGTGATAAACAATGTAAAGTGTTTGATTCCCTATACTCCTTTGCTCAAATGGCAACTCTGTCATTGTGCTAGTGTGTAATGTGATTTTTATTTCCTTCTCTCTTTAAGGGAAATCGTGATGAGAGGGAAAATGTGGATGTTGCTTTGGCCAAACAGGATGCTCAGGTAAACATCTGGCAAACGTAAAAGCAAACATCAGGAAAACAACACCCATGTTTTGGATGATTCGGTTCCCACAGTGTAGGGCTGTAGTCAACCAAAGAAAATCTTGGTAGACTGAAATCGTAACTTCTCTTCGACCAATCGATTGGTCGCGGGAAAAAAAATAATAAAATCTGCACGTTATTATCTTTAGATTAACTAAATCGGCCACAGTGCACTGAGTGCACTCTACCTGGTAGCCTTATTAGCCTAAATTAATTATAAATAAACATAAAAAGCTTCTATTTGCAGCATATTAAATCATTTCTAACCTAACTGCTACCAGACGCTGTAGCCATCGAAGCTGTCGCGGGATGCGCCTGCAGTTTTAAAACGATTATTAGACCAAACATATTGAAATATGCCAATTCCAAAACTTATCAAGTGTTAAACACGAAAGTTGACGGAGCATCAGACAAGTTAGCATACCGTTTTTAAATGATATGCCATGTTGGTTGTTGAGCTATGATACACAAACTGCTGTTTGCAAAGTTTACATTCGACCTTTCTTTGGTCATCCGTCTTTGCGTAATGACCACAGCGTTGTCTTCTTCAGTAAACGTTCAGTAAACATTGAACGAGTTAGACCAGGTTGGGCGAGTTCAAAACACCCCCGTTTTCACAGGTAGTCTGAAGGCTATTGATGTAGCGCGTTTCTCCTTATGAAAGTGAAAGTTACCGGCGATTGTCCGACCAATGAGAATTTGGTCGGACGAGAGCATGTCGACCAACCAATCGACCAGTCGAGCTGAAGACTACAGCCCTACGTAGTAAATGGTACTGAGCTTCACGTAGTAAATGGTACTGAGCTTCACGTAGTAAATGGTACTGAGCTTCACATAGTAAATGGTACTGAGCTTCACGTAGTAAATGGTACTGTGCTTCACGTAGTAAATGGTACTGAGCTTCACGTACTAAATGGTAC
>OOFG01107062.1:0-13815 GCA_900323295.1 Molva molva | reverse complement strand
AGACCCCAACTGTTACCAGAAACACAGACCCCAACTGTTACCAGAAACACAGACCCCAACTGTTACCAGAAACACAGACCCCAACTGTTACCAGAAGCACAGACCCCAACTGTTACCAGAAACACAGACCCCAACTGTTACCAGAAACACAGACCCCAACTGTTACCAGAAACACAGACCGACACAGAAACACAGAAACACAGTATTTACCAGAAACACAGTATTTATTATATCTGGGATAATCTCAAATAAATACAGTGAATACAATACAGAGAATTATTCAACATTGTTTTAAAGGATAACAAACAGGACCAGTGCGTAAGGTAGCTGTCCAAGACCCAGGCGCGAGGTCATCCATTGTCACGACGACCATCGGTCCTCTTCCATCTGTCTCTCTCGCCTCATGGCCATGGCCGACCTTGAAGTAGGAGTGCAGGTGAAGGTTAAGGTGAGCTGATTTGGATGCGGCGCCATTGTTAGCCTTGAGCACTGCACACGCTAGCGCGGAGGAACCAGCTGAGCCGCACCAGAGTGAACAGGGCAAAGGGGACATTTTAAGATTTCTTTCACATAAAATACCATTGATGTTAAGACATGCCTTTGTTAGCAACAAACTGAACATAACAAAGAGAACATTGGGGGAAATTAGACCTGAGTAGCAGCCGATCAAAGTCCTCCTGATTGTGATTTGGACGTTGGGTTGTCGTTTGTTGTTTGTTGTTGATAGACTGCCGAGAAAATTTAAGAAGTAAGACAGACAGAGACAACACAGTATGTAGTCGTTTCAACCACACTCATATGTTACTCATCAACTGTGCTCTTTTTGAATCCCCTTACAGTCCTCCTCCTTAATGTCTGGCCTAGTTGAGCTGTACATGCTTGTGAGCGCTACAGATGTCAAGTTAATGTCAATCAAATATCCCCCCATATTCTTTCTATGTTAGAACCCATGGAGGATTTACTGGCGGCTATATAAGAGTCGGTTTTGGCAAGAAGATGGGTCAGCAGTCTTGCACAGTATATTAGAGGAGACAATTGGAGGCTTCTGCCGATTGTTATTTAACATCGAGAGCCCGGTAACCTCATGGCACAATCAACCAAAACGGTGCTTCATTGTGATGTGTTCAGACACTCAAACTACCCTGCATGTTAGGCAAAAATGTTTGAAATCTCTATCAGGGTTTTTCAGTATCGAACCAAGAAGTAAAGAATAGCGCGCCAATTGTCTTGTGCCCTGGAACAATCCCTTTTTCATTTCTGCATTTCACTTTGTTGGCTGGTGTTTTTTTTATGTCGACCTATTTACACAGTTAAATGAGTTGAGAGGGTATTCTACCAACAGTGCCTTCTTGTGTTGATGTCTAGGTATGCATGCCTGGTATTTATCCAAATATCTATTGCGTCACCTGTATTGAGTGGTTCCATGTGCCCCTCTTATTTCTTAGATTGACTTCATTGGTGCTTTTATCCAAAGTGAAGTAAAGTGAATTCCGTTGAAGGAGCAGGTTGGGGGTTAAGGCATGTTGCTCAAGGAGTCCTACCAGTAAGCAGCAGACATTGGGGATCGAACCCAGTTCCTTTTGGCTGGGAGTCATTCAGGCATGGTGTTAATGGTCTTTACTGTCCACTCACAAATAAAGTAATATGGTCTCGAGCTTAATCAATATTATACATAAGTTTAGACTAAAACCTAAACCAGGAGATCCATTCTGTGCCAGATACAGCATGCACATCTGGACCTATTGTACTGTCAGATCTGGTCTACGTCTGTTCCTGTACCCACTTGTTCTCCCAAGGCTTCTTCCAGCCTGGCACTAAAACAACCATGTTCCTATTCTAACTAAAAGGGCCCCCTCCTCCGCGTATGCCATTGAAAAGGCACACAAACATATCAACACAAAACACAACACACAAACCACACAA
Organism: Molva molva; assembly: GCA_900323295.1. Lineage (NCBI taxonomy): Eukaryota > Metazoa > Chordata > Actinopteri > Gadiformes > Lotidae > Molva > Molva molva. The sequence continues at coordinate 11,892 of OOFG01107062.1, read as the reverse complement.
CACATCGAAGGGCAATTTCAGCCGAAAGGTGGTGAAAAGACTCGAAGAACAATATGATGTTGTGTGCGCAGCAATCAGGGAACCATAATCAGGGGCGCATGTTTATTTACTTGGGGGGCGATGGGCAGACCTCCGTGATGGCCTTAAGCACATCCTCTCCAGTGAGGAGACTGTTGTTGATGCTGGCACCTTGCCATGGAAACACACTCTGCTCCGATTGAAGCAAAAAGAAAAAAGAAAAAAGGGGAATGTTGGGCATTTGCTTTATTTTCAATTTCTTTATGGCGTCCATCTAAGAGGATCTGAAGCAAAACTGAATAGATTGGTGGACGTGACATAAAGCTAGAAGTAGAAGGAATGTGCAACCCGGCTGTCACTGAACCCTGTGAAAATAAGGCTCAGGTTTCTTTGAGAAAAAGAGGCAGAGACAAAAAGAAAATGTGTACAAAGTCTATGTCAGGGTACCCTCTTTCAACACATCCACCTCTGGGGTGTGGAGATAAGTCTCACAGTCCGTTATTATGTGTTATTTATCTGAAAGCTGTCTTTGGCGCGGTGCTGGTCTTACAGGCAGCTCCGAGGGGGGAGGGGGAACGTGTTCCACGGAGAACAGCAGGGATGGAACCTATCGTGCCGTTATAATGAGACGGGGGGTTTGGAGTTCAAAATGGCAGGGCCCTTGTGTATAATAAGGGAAGCTGTTTCCAAAGTCTCACGATGGCTGCTGTATCAAAACTGTGTGCAAAGGACGTGTGAAACTTTGGTTTAGTCGGCCTGGGATCTTTTACACGTATAGCTAAATAAATAAATTCATGGTAAAACAAAGTGGTACATTTCTGTCACTGTATGAACAAGTACTCAGGCTTGGGTAGATTTATGATTTCACACGTTTAACCCTTAAATGTTTGCACATCGACCTACATGTGAACAGTTCCTCATGCTATACATCATGTCAGTTAGCCCTCGCTTGGACCCATAATCCACTCAAATAAACACGTTGACTACTACTGTATATTTTGTATCTGCATCTGAATCCTATTTGAATCTGGAACCGTAGTCTCTACTTTTTCGCCCAAACTCCTCTTGGCTGTTCTTCAAAATAATCGGTTTTCTAGGGGAAATACAAATGGGGACATTTAGGGTGTTTTGAGTTGTGTTTAAATCTCCTTCCTGGCAGCTAGTGTTAGAAACCTTGCCGCAAAAAAGATCTAGCCCTGTCAGATGATGGGAAAACAAGCTGTGCAAAAATGATGTGTCCTGAAATCCAATAGTTGTAACGTCATGACTGAATTAGGCGACCACCAGTTGGTCATGCATTGACATAGTATGGATTTATCTACACATGGGAAAATGGATGTGTTGGTGGTCCTTCCAGAGGGGAATGGAGTGATGGGCTGGAGCAAGATTACAAATACACCGAGGACCAGCAGATCATCAGAGATCAAGTTCAGGGGGGAAGAGAAACAGTTTAAGCGAAGGATCATGAAATATAGGTAACATATTAAACTGGTTATGGACCTCTGGCTGTATATACATATACTGTATCACCTGACGACTCCCTGCAGGCCGGGCCATATTTCAAACCCCTGGTCTTTTATAGTTCATATCAAAACAGTATCAGTAAATCATGGCTTCTTCCATTTTAGTCGGCTAGAAACAGCACTCTCACTCTCTCTCTCCGTCTCTTTGTCACTCTCACTCTCTCTGTGCATCTCTTTTCTTTCCCTCTCTCTCTCTCTCTTTTGATCTGGCTCTCTCTCTATCACTCTGCTGTCTCTTTTTCCCCTCTTTCTCTCCTCTCTTTCAGCTGTTCTTTAGCGTGTGTAAATCATAAACCTCCATGTCATTCTGTCTGATGAGCACCATTTCAGCTGTTCTTTAGCGTGTGTAAATCATAAACCTCCATGTCATTCTGTCTGATGATCACCATTTCCGTAATGACAACCAGCCTGTGCTCCAGATTTTGCTCACTTTGAGTATCAAAGGATGCCATGAAGTTTTCATGTCATCTGAATGTTTTAACATTTCAACCCAGAGATGATGAGATGGAGATTGGGCAACCACGAACCTTGAAAGCTGACTCAGCACATCCTCCATCCCAGCCATGCATCAAATGTGGGGAGACAGCCTGGCCAGCCCTGCATCCTTGGGGAATCTGGCCCAGTTTGTTCTACCCCCTAAGACATTCCAGAAATACACACAAGTACTACTACTACTACTAGTCGTGAAGTAGTACCACTACAGTCACATGCTAGTTGAACTACTACTAATACTATAATTACTATCACTACTACTATACTATTTGTCATGTACTAGTTGTAGTGCTACTCTTACTACTACTACTACAAACACTACCACTATTACTATTACACTATTATGGTTACTACTTCTAATAATAATAACAATAATTGTTCAATCATAATAATGCAATAATAACATATGTATGTATGTACACCATTTTTCCTACTGTGCTGTATTGCATGATGATGGTAACATGATGACACGCTGATGGGTCATGTAGAATGACATCACGGCCAGCAGCCTGCAGGCAGTAGGTCAGTGTACAGACTGAACACTAAAGAACCGGAATCAGATGAACTTGCCGGCCACATCGATAGACGGCGAATATGAACCATAGCTACAAGCCAAGGGCTCAAGAGCAAATATCTTTTATATTTGGGGAGGGAGACATTTCCTGAGCAGAATTTCAACTCTTGTCTGGCCGGTTGCTGTTGCCACAGCTACCGCCTGTGATAAGGCCTGTAAAGGATCTGGTTCATGTGGAAACCTGATGATTTACATTTAAATATATACTCAATGTGTTGATGAAGATGATGTGTTTTGAGTAAACTTCAACAACAAGCAATGAATATCCTTGCCACACATATAAGCTAATATATGTTAGTCCAATCGAAGACCCAAAGTGTCCCCCCTGGAAAGATGATTGGATGAGTGTTTCACACCTCAAGTGTTGGATGAGTTTGGAATTAGTTTACCAGCCAATCCGCCGGGACATTGCCGTTGTGTCGTTGCCATTCCTAAAGCCAAGAGTTAAAAACATACAAAAACATCGGACTAATTTGATTCATGAAACAATGTAAGCTGGGTCTCATTCAAGAGCGTTGCGGCTCTCAAAAGCCTTTGATTTAATTAATAAACTGTATAATGTGGATAATTACGGAAATGAACCTCAGTGGGGATTTACTGGACCAACGTGGTCCACAAGGTCCCAATCTATCGCTTGTTAAAAAAAGACATCCTCATTGAATACTGGTACATTGTGCATAGCTATTTTGATTGAAACATTTAAATTATTATTATCACTGTAAGTAGGCAATATTAACTATTCATTAGGAGTTATATGTTGTCATGAGCATGGTTTGGTTTGAGTTCACAGCATAAAAATGTCGTAGCCTATCATCCATACCTTTTGGTATGGATGATGTCTCCTTCTGAGTACTAGTCCAATCCTGCGTGTCCAATGGATTTGCTGTTGATGGCTTCTCCTGAGATGTTTTATGTATGAGATGGTCTTTGGGCAGATGATCTCTATCATTTCTTGGAGGCATGATGTGTGGCAGTTAGAAAATGATAAAAATCATCAATTTTCTGTCTTGATTGGCCTTCTGTTGTTCTGAACTCAAGTGATCTTCCTGCCCTAATAATGGCCCTGATACCTGGTCGTCTTCCCCTCAGCAATGTAAGTTACTCTTATTATTCCCATTTATTTGAAACAAACTGCCACTCAAACGGCCCATGCTCTGGTGCCTCCTACTCTCTTGTTGTTGTTGTCCTTGTTTGTATTGCTCCCTCCAACCTTCCGGTTCCCCTGAAGTGTCCGTCAGGAGATCTGCAACACAGCAGAAGGGAATCACCAGACGACTAGAGAGCCAGCTGCCATAATGAGGCCTGTATTTCTCCATTGGAAGAGTGAAAATGGGAGACAATCTCAGGCCATTTGGCAGGGCATGCTGTCCACATGTCCAAATGATCAGGCTTTATAGTGCAGTTTTCCCCACTTGGCTGATACTAATGGGGACCAAGTAAACTAGCATATCGTGCATGTATATATTCAGGTTCAGCCGTAAACAATGTACATGTATGGTTTTCTTCTGGATCAGTTCCTGGAAGTGCTCAAATTAAAACAAAATCAACAGCCCTACAGTTTACACAACTATAAACTGAGCTCCAAATGTACTGTTTACATAACACAACACAAAATAACTAATACTCAATGTATTTTCTTTGAATAATTGTGTCTTTCTCTCTCTTTCCTTCAACCCATACTAGTGTATCCAGTAGGACATTTATTTGATAGAAAAATAAAAAATAAAACCTTTGTGGTTGAGGATAAAAGTCTAGACAAAAAAAGTTAGTTTTCAATGGAAAATCACGTCGTCATGTTTGGATTTTCTGCGATTGTTCAGTAAATGGAAATCCTTAAAGCTATGTAAGCGTTCTGTTCTGTATGTAAGCTGAACAGTCTTTTTGGAGTTCTACCAAAAATGTTATCTTAATGCATTTAAATATATTAAGATAACATTTTTGGAACTACAAGCCCTATTTCTGTGTGTATACTTAAGTATGCACACAGAAATAGGGCTTGTAGTTCTATACTGTTGTAATGACCTACTCAGTAGAAGCAGGGTACAGGTGCAGGAAAAGCTGTTTGTTTACAAGCCAGGAAGGGGTACACAACAACACCAACATGGACGGAACAGTCATTGGACGGTGGGGGTGAAGATAATACTGCCTGAGGTGAAGTGAAAGGGAGGGTGGATGAAGCTATGACAATGAGTTATTACAGAGATAATGAGGTACAGGTGCAAGTGATTAGTACATGAAACCTAGATAAAACTTAATGATTGGTTATAGATTAGGTTGTTTTTAGATTTTTTTTTTTTATTTCAATGTTATAAGACAGCCTTTGAGCCGTTCTGCTAACACATTAAAGGATGCCCGGAGAGAAGACGTGAAATGCATTTGCACTCGGTTTATTTGGTGCTTTATTTAACGTTTTTCAAAATGTTCCGAAGGGATTGAACGCTCAGACTTATTGAAAACCTATTTAAAGTTGCTCATACATGACAAACGTGGATTTTCGTGAAACCAAAGGCATGCCAATACAAAGAGGGGGACCCAAGCTGTCCGTAGAGCGGCAATATTGGTGAAGTTATCCCCATTAAATACAATCAGATAAGACTTATAATTTCATGAATAGGGCTCCATGGAGGGATTGCGAGGGGTTGCAAAGTCCTCTGAGTCGCTTGCGGCTAATGCTTTGCTGAATTAATGCATAAAATGAATTTTTTAAATTATAAAAAAAAAGTGTTAGAAAAAGATGGGAAAGTGTTATATTTAAAAAAAAAAATTTCTGAAAGAAAATTGTGAACATTTTTCAGAACTATATTTCTACGAGTGTAATGTAGGAGTAATTCCATTGTTTGCTTGAATGGTTTCCTCTCCAGCACCTACTGAGTGTGTGGGGAAGTGCACACAGCCTCCTCTCCTCTGTAAATCAATACACGCCCACCTTCTCTAAATTGAACACGAGTGATCAATTATTAAATTGGCCTGACAATCTTTTTGGCTAACTTAAAGGGAAATGTCATTCAACACAATCAAAGACCTCTGTGTGAGCCTTGACAGCCAACGCACACTCCATTAAGACATTTTCAAATCAATATATCTTGCTGTAGGGCTAACATAACTACACAATGTCTATACAATTACCTGTTCATACCACCCTTTGGTCAGTCCACGTGTGTGTACTGTATATACAAACATCTATATAACCGTATCTATAGGCTACTCCATATAGTAGTGTATATATAACAACTCATCACAACAACCACCCACCTGCACTCGGGTCTCTGAAGATTACTTTGTAAAGTCTGGCCAAAGCGGTCCAATCCACTCACAAAATGGTAATAGCCTACTAGCTTGAATCCTTGTTTTGTGCGTGTGCTCGGGTGTAGGAATGTACATTACAGGTCGTCACTGGCAAAAGTGAACACATGAACACATGAATGCCAGATGCCCCTCTTCTTGACCCCCCAGGGTGAGGGTGACCCGGCCCCCAGCTCAGCCCAGCGGGCTGGCAATTGCTCAAGCCCTCTGCCCCATTAATCCTGTTCCCACAAGGCGCTGTGCGGCTTTTTCACTTTACTGTAAAATGCCTCAGGATGATCCATCTTAATGTTGCCATTTGTATTCTACAAACTGTTTGTTTGGGATGTAGACGCTGATTGATGAAGATGCAACTTGGTGTATTGATATTCGACAGCAGAGAAGTTGTGGATATTTCACTGTCTTGATGGAAATTGATGTTGATTTAGACCGCAACGTTGACCCCAAGTTTTCTGTCCAGGTAATGATTTATGACAGTTCAGCAGTTAAACCTCTAAAGAGTAAAGTTCAGGCCTATCTGTTCATTAAAACTATGCTTTCATTGTAGATACTATTTATTTACTCATTGACAAAACCTTTGTAAATTAAATGATGCATTCTGAATGCATTCCTTAAATATGAATTAAACAAAATGTTAATTAAACTCCTAATTAAAAATCGGTGTCATTAGATAGAAGATACAACCCAGCCCATGACAGTTTTAATTACTTTCTTTGAATAAATATTTTATAAAATCAATGGCAAATAAAGTGATAAGTGACTGGTGAAAACCCAAGGAAGAGGCACTATAAAGAATAGATGAAACCAGTTTGCTTTGCATTCTCTTTATCCCCATCTCATCATCTTCTCCCACCAATTCATCTGAACACAGTGTCTGTTTACAGCAAGGTTGATAACAACACAAATGATTAATTCCAGCCAATGGTCCTTCAGTTTCACTAAAGCCTGCCCCTCAGAAGTGGAACCTGGGCCAACACAAAGAGCAAACACAAGGACTTCCCCAGAGAGAAGGCCTGCAGTAGGTGCACACACACGTCTCCTTCAGCAGCCTCCACACCGCAACAACATCCCGACCTCGGAAAGTGGAATCATTTTGGCGAGCGTTCAACACCAAGTCATTGTGGTTTGCTCTAAATACCTCCATGGCTGCCCAGTGATGGATAGACGAGGGGGCTTAGGTGAAGATCTTTCTGTAATTGGTTCGTGTTATGATCATGACGTAGAGAGACGCATGTTCTCTCTGACTCTGTAGTGCTTTTTTTTCTCACAGAACATTTCACCCTGGGGGGCCAGATGACCGACTTTGATTGGGGACTAAAATAAGAGCAAACTGTCTTGACCACCTGGACCTGAAAGAGTGGAAACTCTTGGAAGTGGTCAATAAATTGATGTGAAAGAATCAGGGGGACAGACTGTTGTTCAGATCCAAAGAGTCGATTCATGATTTAATGGAATCATCAAGAAAAATCCCAATGGTATACAATATGATTTAAACTGACTGCCTCACTACAAAAGGTACATAGTGCAGGAATAACCGTACTGGGAGGTGATGGGAAACCCCCCACTGGTTCAGGCTGTACCGAAGCTTGAATTCTTCTCATGTATGATGAATGGAAGTGAACAGAAGCCAAGCAGCTTGTTTTAGGAGTAGTATCTGGGGGATCTGGTCCATATAGGACACATCATCCGTCACCAGGGTGGGGACCAAGCGGACCATCTGAACGTCCTTGACTCAGCTTAACACACGGGCCAATTGGCCCAAAAGTATGACAATGGAGATTTTAAAGTGTATCATTTGTCAATATGAGTATACTGGGATGTGTTTTGTGACAAATTGCCTACATAACATGTAACAGTAACCAACCAACCATCTACAAATGTAATCTTAGAAACAATGGCCTCTCTGGGCAAACAATTGCAATTGTTCTTTCTTATGGGTTAAAATGTGCACAAGACGGGGCCACTCGTCTTGTGCACAACTTTGACAGGTGGTAACACCTTACACTAATTGCCTGTGAGTTGTTTAACTTGAAAACACCTTGATGAAGCTTGCTGATAACGACAACAGCAACAACATGAACCAAGGAAAGAAAATACAGTAACACAACACGGGGGGTGGGAAAGGAAATGAGAGCATGTCGATTACTGCTGGTGCACCCAGAAATGAATCAGAAATCAACCCCCATTACCATACAATCGTTAGAGAGGGAAGGGCTATGGCCTGTTTCCCACTGTACGCATTCTGTTCTGTTCCATGACTGAACTATGGTGAATCAGAAAGGAATTAATCAATTTTGATTGTTCTGAAAGAGATTTGATTTGATTATTGGGAACAAATTTGATTGGGTTAATTCACATTAAAGGAAATCAAATGAGATGGTTAGAGATTAAAAGGGGGAATTAGTCAATAGTCAAGTGATCTAGGCAAGCTCAATTGTATATGAATGTATTTTGTACATTGGTAATCCTCTTTGATAACTTTCTCTGTATTCTCTATACGCTACAGTTCCTCGCTGCAAGATCCCGATCCTAATGAAGAACTTTCTGTATTAATATGTCCAACCAACACATCAGAAGGAATCCTTTTGGTTTGCATGTTAAGTAGTGTTTCTAATCCCATTAATGGGGATGCCATGTTGTGCACCATAATACGCCCTGTGATCATATTACACGGTATATAAATAAGAAGTGTCCCTTTTTCATAGCCAAATATAAACGACAGTTATACACATTTGAAGCGGGTGCTAGAATGTGTTGCCTTTTCTCAGTGATTGATAGTGAACTGAAATGGCAAAAAATGTGGGGCTGCATTAATATTTCTTCATGAATTCCTCTCCAAATGCTACTTTCAAAAGGTCTATTGCAGGCCTGTGTCGGCTAATTTAATGCAGAAAGTGAGCAGTCTTTCTTCTGCCTGCAGTGTGTGTGTGTGTGTGTGTGTGTGTGTGTGTGTGTGTGTGTGTGTGTGTGTGTGTGTGTGTGTGTGTGTGTGTGAGAAAGAGAGACAAAGAAAGAGATATTTTCCAGTAGCCTTAATGGATCCAGCAATAGTAGTAACCCTGTACAATATATGAACAGAAGCTGCTTTTATTCAAATAATTCAGTTTTTCTGTCCTCCAATGATTTTGAGGAAGACATGGATAACCATTAAGTATTATAAATGCTATGGTCCAAGCCTCCCTTCCTTCCTTATAAAGACCTTGTTGTTTTGGTTTGTCGCTGTTTTACATAGGATCATATATCACAGAATGTATAATATACCTTTGTATCATAGAATGGAGAAAATACGATATGATAATATATCACAGATTTCCCTCTCCTTTCTGTTTGGAGGGCAACCCCAGCACACAGCCGTCCTATCAGATGTCCCCTACCTAAGAGACCGTTTGTGTTGTCGCTGTGCTTACTAAATCATGTGTACCTCCCACCAAGTCTTTCCCTAGTATGTCAGGATTGAATGTAGCCTACACTTGGTCTTGGACACTTGCTTGTCTTTTTATTTTTTCTTTCAAATTAATTCTCTCCCATTTATGGTTAATATTTGTTTACTTTCGATCACAAAGTAAACAAATATATCGGCTTCAATGAGGCAATAAAAGGATTTGAATGGATTTATTTTACAGTTTTATAACTTTAACCACTAGCATGGCCTCCCCAAATCAATGTTTACTGTGAACAGCGACACTAACCGGAAGTCATGCTGATGAGTGAGTCGTCTGCTCCTCAGATCAAATTTTTCACATTGCCTAACCATTGTTTTTTTGTACTTACGGAAATCTTTTTCAAAGACTTTTTCAGCTTTTTTAAACTCTTAGTGAGCTGAACAATTGTAAGTGTAACAATTTTGCCCTGCAATCAACAGAGAAACATGAGTCTTAACCTAATGGGTATAGTAAAGTCTGTATAGGACACATGGCATGCAACGCAAAGCAAGGGTTTAAGTCTACAGGTCAATTCAATTGGATCTTTGATACTTGATTGTGGTTGTAAACAGATTGGACCCATCCATCTCATCTCATCGTCGGCCGCTTATCCGGGGTCGGGTCGCGGGGGCAGCAGCTCTAGCAGGGGACCCCAGACTTCCCTTTCCCGGGCCTTATTGACCAGCTCTGACGGGGGGATCCCGAGGCGTTCCCAGGCCAGTGAGGAGATATAATCTCTCCACCTAGTCCTGGGTCTTCCCCGAGGCCTCCTCCCCACTGGACGTGCCTGAAACACCTCCCTAGGGAGGCACCCAGGGGGCATCCTTACCAGATGCCCAAACCACCTCAACTGACTCCTTTCTACGCAGCAGCGGCTCTACTCCGAGTTCCTCACGGATTGGACCCAAACTAAGTTATTTCTGCCTACCTTTTACATTCAGTCGTTATTTAGTTAGTATGGTTGCAAAGCAAGCCACACTATTGTTATCATGTGTCTTATTACTTTTTTTTCTTAGTATTCTTCCTCCCTATTTTGCGTAATTATCTACTCCTACAGTCTGAGGTATTTGCACCAAACCACTACCAAAAAGACTTTTTGAATTAATATTTATAATTTAATATTTAATGTGGAAAGTGAATGGGGCAAAAACGCTAAAATCAACCACTCCAAACCTGAACACCTGAGAGTTATCAAATTAAATTAGCATATGTAGACCGGAAGTATGGAGGTCTCCAAAACGTTTTGTCCCGCTTTGACCACAGGGGGCGCTATAACTCTTGGTCAACCTATACGGCCGCTCCCCGTTTTATATAAAACTTTGAAACTTGGTATCTGGGTCTTATTTGACAAGCTGAATCATTTTGCCACAAGGACCCAAAATGTCTGCCTGGAAAGTTTTTTCTGTACCTTGAAAGTTTTGGAAAACCTTGAAAAAAATCGTAAAAACCGACCCGTAAGCCCAAATGACCCACGATTTGGTCCACATACTCCTTAATACTGGCCGAGTTATGGCCGATTCATGCAAAAATGGGATTATGCAAAAGTCAGCTTCAGAGAACCCCAGAGGTAAACTTTGGTGTGCCCATCAAGGACCTCCCCCTTAGGTAATTTGGAAAGTTTTGTTTTGATGGCTAACAAAATTACGTCACAGGGTCAATTTCAAATTACCACTGTTGCAGGTGCTCAGTGAGCTATTTTCTATAATGGAAGTCAATGGGGAAAAAACGCTGACTTCAACCATTTGGAAGGCGAACAACTCAGGGTTGTCAAAGTTGGTACATGTATAGAAACCGCGCGTGAGCCGGCCTCCAAAAAGTAAAGTACCTCTTTGGCGACAGGGGGCGCCATAACTCACAACCAAACAAAAACGATCAGCCCCATTGTACGATCAATCGCCAGTCCGCTTCAAAACGGCCCACGGACTAGAACGATAGTTATCTTATTATAACTCTAGTTCTCTGATTGTAGGCGTAGCCGTCTAGGCTTCGCCTTATGGGCTTGTCCCGTGCGCTCACACTCGCATGCACTGAAAATTTCAGCAATGCACCAATCAACGTGGGCACCGCCCACATTCCCCACGGCACCGTGTATATAACGCAGCGCACAGCAGCGCTCGTCCTCCACGCTATTCTTTCAGCATTTGGAGGGAACAGCAGGTGAGAAACTAGACGGCTACGCCTACAATCATAGAACTAGAGTTATAATAACATAACTATCGTTCTATTTCATGTAGGCTACGCCGTCTAGGCTTCGCCTTATGGGCTAAGGTGAAGCTGCGAGCGGAGCCCGATCAATGTACTCCTGCTGGACCCAAGTCACAACGACTGTAGTCTCAGGGCACATCAGACTCAATAAGCCGAAGATGTGCAAAACACAACAGCTAACTAAAAACTCTGCATTCTCCTCTTAAGAACACGCAAAGCGATGATCAAGAGAATAGAGCAAGTCTGTAACTTCTGACCCGTATTTCATAGAATCCATGAAAATGGGCGATGCAGAACAACAAGGCTTCTCCTCCGTCCGCGACCACTGGGGGCGGAGCTAGGAAAACCCAACCGC
>OOFG01107051.1:0-10536 GCA_900323295.1 Molva molva | reverse complement strand
TTTTATTCTGTAGGAGGAACAGAAATAGCATGGAGCCTGAATTTAAGAGTGGTCCTTCTGCTGTCTAATCCACTGAGGAGGAAGGAAGAGGAGGAGACAGAGGATGATGCTAGAGGAGAAGGAAGAAAGAAGAGGATGAGAATGAGGAGAAAGTGGAGGAGGAAGAGGAAGAAAAGGAGGAAGAGGGGGAGGAGAAGGAAAAGGAGGAAGAGGAGGAGGAGGAGAAGGATAATGAGGAGCAGGTAGTCTCCACCCCTGTATTCCCATAACACATCCGTGCTCCACTCCCTCTTGGAAGGCCTCAGTAACATCAGACCAGATGAATGTTTGTGCCCGCAGGCGACGGCCGTAGAGTCTGTCAGGGTGCAGTCTCAGTGAATGCCTTCAATAGACCTTTTGTGGAGCGATCCTCTTCACCTGGCTGTGGGCGCGTTCTGAGGCGTGGAACAGATCGTGGCATTGTTGTAACACGCCTGGGTGGTTTAATCATATCATGTTTTTAATCATCCTCATCATCTTAAGCATCTCTGGCTGCCACTAACCACCACCACTGCTTCAATTGCATCTCATTATTTCTAATACCCAAATAAAGGAGACGTGGAACTGCGTTTTGTTGTGGTGTCGCTGACACAAAGAGGGGAAGAGGAGGGAGATTTTTAAGTGAGTGTCAGGAGATTTCAAATGCCCTTGGCATCGAGTCAAGAACAGACTGCATTACCAGGCGTGCACAACATTCATACAGTCATAGCACAACAACTCATTGAGTCAGTGTTCAGACCCTGGTGTGATGTTGAGTTCATGGAACCGGCTCAGAACAAGCGACCAACAGTGGCTCTACAGTGATATGGAGCCAACACAATGGCTGGAATAAGGCCACTTCCAGAACCCGTGAATTAGGTCATGTACAGAAGGCCTGTTCTAAGAAGTTAACAAGCTAATGACTTCAGTTATTAAAGAGGGCCAGTGTTTTGACAGGACAACATCAATACATATACGTGTGTGTGTGTGTGTGTGTGTGTGTGTGTGTGTGTGTGTGTGTGTGTGCAGACTTGTGAAGGCGGTGAATAAATAGTATGATGACTTTGGTTGGTTTATTTACACTAGGTTGCTAGCACTGAGGACAGGAGAAAAGGGCAGGAATGGAATAAACCACTGGATGGGGGTGGTTTATATTAATCTGGATGATCCCAAACAGGATAAGAGGATGAGGTAAGAGGTAGGATAGTCTAGTGGATTTACTAATTAGTAGTACATAAATAGACATAAACATAAATAAATAAATAGTATATCGTAGAATTAAGAGAGAAATAGATAGAATAAAGACAGATAGGCAAAGAGAAATAGGAGTTCATGTTTGCCTCTGAAAGAACCTAAATCATCCTGCATCATGTGGTCTCTGCCCTCAGCATCTTGTGTGCTGCAGAGGGTCCGAGGGGCCGGTCACTGCCATGGACGAGTGGTTTGGTAGTGCACTGGGGTTCATTACTGTGATAAAGTCTCCCGGCTGGTTGGCAGAGGGACAGCGTTGGACACATGGTGGTAACGCCCGGGTGACCCGCTCATCGGCTGTTTGTTCTGTAATTAACATCACGGATGAATTAATGGACGAGGTGTTGTAAACCGTGTTTAAGGGGTGAAAGAAACAAGCATTCATTTTAATTATCCTCCAACCAAATATAAAAACTTCTGAAGCATTAAGCAGCAAATGTTTGGTATTTGTACTTGAGAAACGACTTTCTTCAGCACAATTAATTTTGTGCTGATTGCTGATTCATCTGTTCATCGGTGCAGCCTACAGTGTTGTGTGTAGCCTGGAAACCCAGGCCTGGGTGGGTGTATCGGGGTGAGCGTGGGTTTATCCTGCTGGGGGTAGCGATGTAGTGCTGCAGGCCAACGCAGCACAATGAGGTTCAAACCTGACGCAGGAAATAAACCCTGGCGTGGTGGTGGAGCTGATAGCTTAACAGACTCGAGCCTGAACGAGTGGCCTGGGGATTGCTGCTTAAATCAACTAATTATCATTTAACACATGCTTTTTTACAGCTACAGACTAGTAGCACTATAACCCGAACTGACACTCACTCTCTATGACTGAACGCCTCTTGGGATGTTCCCAGACCCATGGCCAGAGAGCTTTGTTAACGTGTGTTGCTGTTTGTTAACGTACGGAATGTTTTATTACCATACATCGGATTTTATTAACGTAATGTACAACAGCGCATATAGCACAGTTTATTAACATGAAGCACGGTTTAATGACGTACAGACAGATTTATTAATGTATTATTTATTTAGTGTAGAGCAGTTAACGTGGTTGATTAATGTACAGAGCAGAGGTTTGTAAACAAACAGCAGCTTTTTAGAAAGAAACGTTTATTCTTACATTGCTGAACGGATGGCACGGATTTCCGAGCTGATCCAAAAGTGATATTTTGGATCAAGCGATGCTTCATTTGAGGAGAACAGGAGTTGGGCGATGACATGGGATAATGAGATGTGTCATTAAGGAGGTCAGAGGAGATGGCACGCTGAGAACCAGCGAGGCTTCCAGCCTGAAGCTAAGAGCACTAACTATGGCTGAAGAACTGCAAGATAGAGAGCTGCAGATAACAGTGATGCAGGTTTAATTTGGCTGCAGGGACAAAGGGTTGGTGTGTCTCTGTGTGAAATAGGAAAAACAACAACTGAGAGAGCACAAGAGATAGATAGACAGAGAGAGAGAGAGATCGAAATAGAGTGAGACAGATAGAATGAGATTGTGTTTGAGATTGAGAGTGAAGGACGGATGGAGTTAGAGAGAGAGAGAGAGAGATGGAGTGTGATAGAGAGAGACATAGAGAGATTCTCCTGTACTGCTTTGGCAATGTGAATGTTTATTTTCTATGCGAATAAAGCTCTTTTTAATTTAATTGGGAGAGCGAAATTCAAAAAGAGTAAGCGTGAGAGAGAGGGCACCAGACCCCAGACATCAGGTCAGATGTTGGCAGCAGGAGCTCCACTCCTTATGCTCCAGCTACACTAGCTGGGTGGGGGAACAGAATGCGGGGCTCTGTAGAACCAAGATGGCTGCTAGGTGAATAGGGCTCATGATGTCCAATATGGCTGCATCATTCCAACAGATCACATGACTCTGTGGTCACACACCGCAGAGCCTCGGATGCTTCACATCTGAGCCATGGGTGAGAGCATGGACCACACACATCAATACACACACACACACGCATTCTCTCTCTCCCACTAAATCCATTTGGTGATTAGTTTGTGGTTGTTGCCGACCCCCCTCCTCCTGCCTCCTTTTCCTCTCCTCCCCTGATAGAAAACCAAATATGGGCATATCCTGGAGCCACGCCCGGAGAGGAAGATTTACTGCCTGAAGAAGACGTCATTAGCATAGCCTAGCATCCCAATGTACTCTACGGTTGCATAGCCTAGCATCCCACTGTACTGTGGGGTAGTGTAGCCTAGCATCTCACGGTACTGTATCATATCATAGCTGGGCGTTAACCTGTACTGTATGGTAGCATTGCCAAGCAAGCATCTGAATCCCACTGTAGTGCATGTTAGCATAGCCTAGCATCCCACTGCACTGTATGGTAGCATGACTTAGCATCTGATTCCCTCTGTACTGCATGTTAGCATAGCCTAGGGTCTGAATCCCACAACTGTACTACCACCATTACTGTACTGTAGCATAGCCTAGCGTTTGCTGTACTGTAGCATAGCATAGTCTAGCATCTGCCTCCACTGTACTGTAATTTGCCGGCCTTGTATGGACTTTACATTAGCACAGCATGCTACCCACCGTGATGATGGTGCACTCAATCTATGTCAAAGAATATGTTGTACCCGAGAGGGCCAGTTAATAGAACCAACACGCACGCACGCACGCACACACGCACGCACACACTCACACACACACACACACACACACACAATCACACGTGTTGTGTGTGCAGAGTGACATGACTGATTCAGCTGTTTAGTCCTAACGTCGTCCATCTTCCACAGTCCCTACCTCTATCCATCTCTCTCGCTCGCACTCTCTCTCTCTCTCTGCAGCATCCGCATGACAGACGACCAAGAGAGAGATTGAGAGAGAAGAGATAGAGAGACGATAGAGAGAGGAAGAGGTGCACAGCACGTACGCCCATAGGTACGTGTTCAGCCAACTCCCCATCCCACACACACACACCATATGGAGTGCTGTTCATGGTCATGGTGTGCATGATAATTGCGAGACATCCCGGCTACTGAGGCACCTGTCCAGAAATCACATACACACACGCACGCTCACAAACACACACGCACAAACACACAAGCACGCACCCGGACACACACAAACACACACACAGGCTGGGACCCGTATAGACCCATATAGGACTTTACAGTGTGCTGCACACACAGCGCAGCACCATTAATCTGCAGACCTCTACCAACACGTTAAGCCTGGTCTGCTAGCTGTAGGACCGCAGCATGGCTGTGGAGGGAGACTGGTGGATGTATGGTCTTTATGGTTTTAATCCAAGGTATATTATGATACGTCAACTCAAAACGCTAAAATATGACTGTAGAGATTGTGGGACAGACAAAGGGTGAAGACAAACAAGCAAATAGGTTGAAAAAGAGCAGGAATTACATGTAACATAGGATATGGAACCTGGTACGACCAAGGCTCGTTGCCTGCATGTTAAGCAGACTACTGGGTCGAGCTCTTTAGAAACACATTATAATCTATGGTTGCAATAAATGCATTACCACTAACGGCACCATAGCAGCCAGGCTAAAGGATGGGGAACTTAATTAAATTCCTCCTGGTTCTCTGGAGAAAGATAAAGACTGTAAGGACTGTGTTTTAGTTCACTCAGTTTAGCGATGGATCAGGTTTGTCCGTCTGCAGCATTTACATCTTTGTATATTAAGGTATGTATTCGTGTAGTCTGTGGTTGTGTGCATTGCTGTGTGGGTTGATTTATTTGGGTAATAAGGTGCGTTTGTATGGTATGTTTGGTTGATGCCCGTATGTGTGTGCACCATGCAAAGCAGGGTGTGTCTTAAAAACTGAGCCATATGTCATCTTTCAGCCAATCAGGAGATGGCAGGTGTAAACATTGAGACAAGGACACTCAACCAAGAGATTTATAGTTGTTTCAAGGCACATGCACGCACACACACGCACACACACACACACACACAAGCATGCACACACGCACACACACGTAATAGCCCATGCCTGGAAAGGGTGTGTGATGTCAGATGAACTACACATTTTTCTCTCCGTCTCATTCAGTATGTTGGCCTCCAGCAGTGAGTTCAACACTCACCAACATACGCATGAGGTTCATGTTTACCGTTAATTAATTATCAATTAAATATCTATAAGAGTTTTAATCAATGACGTGGAATTAGATTGATCTAGCAAATCAAATGAAAAGGTGAGTCAACATAATTCCTGCTTCAGACAGGAGCTAACTTGAGCATGAGGGCTTCTGTATGTGATTCATCATCAGCGTAACTTAGCATCAGCTAGTTGCCAGTTAGCACCAGCAGCACAACAGACGAAGCTAACACATTGGTGAGGATGATATGCAGCTGCGATGAGCCTTCTACTCCTTATAATGACATTCCACTGATTGTTGTGTTCATTTTTAATACTGAATAGTGAATACTAATGAAATGTCTTCAAACTTGCAACCCTAACATACACACACCAAACAGACACACACTCACACACGCACGCACGCACACACACATATACGCACATGCACACACACAAGCATACATCTATATACATATGACTTTATGTATATCTTTATTGGTACTCTGGGATCAATTGCTCAAAGTGTTTAGCTGGCCACGTTTCAGAGCTACTTAGTATTGTATCGATTCATCTCCGAGCCTAGATATCGTATTCCATCATCTATCATCTATCATACACTGACAGGGGGGTAACAGTGGTGTGAGCTGCCATCCATTCTGCCCTCCCTGTCTGAGATGTCTCATTCATCATGGGAGTGGCTGAGGAGGTAGAACGGTTGTCTGGCAACTGAAGGATTGCTGGTTCGATACCCAGCTCCTCCTGACCAACTGTCGTAAGTGTCCTTGAGCAAGACACTTAACCCTGACTGCTCTGGACCAGCTGTTCCCTTGCATGGTTGACCCCGCCGTCGGTGTATGAATGGGTTTATGAATGTGTGAATGTTTAGAGGTTAGGTTAGAGAAGCGCTTTATAAATGCAGTCCATTCAATCCTAACTTATCAGAAGGTACATTTCTTGCATAATAATATGAGATGTGTGTGGAGAGACTTCCTTCTGAACTGAAATGTCCCCACAGTATCTAGAGCTACTGTCAGAGAACACTTAGCATGTATCATTCATTAGCAGCTGAAATAAACAGCACATATTCACATAGGGGCAAGATAGCCTCGTCATCGTAAGGGTGCTTGACTGCCAGCTGAAGGGTTCTGGGTTCGCACCCCAATGTCCACAGTCTACCCTCATCCTTGAGCAGGAGGTCCAACCCCTACCTGCTCCCTAATGGCATGTATCTAAAATCAATAAAATCACTGTAAATCACAAGCGTTGGCTAAAATACAATACATAGTCTAACATTAGTAGAGCGAATCTCAAGGCCCCTTTAAAATAAATATTACAGCCAGGGAGAGACAGAAAGAGGACAGTGATTCACCAAAACACAAGAAACACACATGGGAAGGAGTGTGAGGAACATCAGACCCCCCAGGTCAGCTCCCAGGGGGTCACCACCTTCTTCATCATCATCATCAGACAGAGGGCTCTTTCAGGTCCTCTCCACTGCTGAGACTCACCCCAGGGTGCCACGTCACCCAGCGTGATCCAGGTACATGCTGACCCAGTTACATGCACATGCACATGGACACACACACACGTATACACACAAATACACATGCGCATGCCGCCACACACATGAATACACATAGATGAACATATACACACACACACATCTAAATACACACACATACACTCAGAAGTACACATGAATTATACACAGTTAACCACACACAGAAATATACAGGTATCGTATTGGACTATACCATGAATTACAAGAGGTTGCTCATTGACATAGACCCACACAGGTCTCTCTCCCTCCTCTGTGTGGAAGGTCATTGGCCCTCAGGGGCCCAGAGTAGAGGCCCTCCCAGACCAGACCACCCCAGCTCCTCACCTTGGATTAGGAGAGGTCTTTGTAGTGCTGGATGTGTTCCACACCCTCTATTCTACCGTACTGGTTCATTATGTGTTTGTATTAACAGGTTGAGCTTAGCAGTGGTGGTGGTGTGAGAAAGATAATTTTTATATTTTAATAAAAACCCGGAGGAGGGGCTTCAGAGAACAGAAGAATAATTATGGACAAGGGAATACTGTAGCAACTGATGCAGAGAGACACACAAACACAGACACACACACACTCCACAAGCACATAAACATACAAAAGGAAAACTGTACAAACACATACTCAAAGGCACCAAGTGCAAGCACACACATAATCTACCGTGCAGACACACACAAACAAACACACACGCAAACACACACACACACACACACACACACACACACACACATCGGTATTGGGTGGGTGGGGGGAGGTGCACACCCACCTGGTTGTCTTGACAACAGGAGGTTTATCTGGCTTGGGCGAGGCAGCCGAGCTGGACTTGGTTGGAGCTGGAGAGAGAGAGAGAGAGGGACATAGAGAGAGAGAGAGAGAGAGAGAAAGAAAGAGAGAGAGACAGAGACAGAGAGAGAGACAGAGAGAGCGAGATGGGGGAGAGACACACAAAGGGAGGAAGAGAAAGGCAAGCAGGGAGACAAAGGGAAGAATAATGAGGGACAGAAGAAATGTGGAATGGCAGAGGACAGGAGAGAGAGAACAAGGGAGAGATGGTAGAGGACGAGAGTTAGGAGACACACAGGCAGACCAGATTTGAGAGGGAGGGGGAGGGAGAGAAAGAGAGGGGAGGGAGAGAGAGGGGAGGGAGAGAGAAAGGTGGGGTGGACAGAGGGAGAGAGAGAGAAAGGGAGGGGAGGAGGGAAGAGAGAGAGAGAGCGCATTAGGGATGAAACAGACCAGAGCATGTAAGCGATGACCTCATGACTCAGATGAGAGAACGTTTTGATTGGCCAGGTTATAAATCTAACTAGTGACACGTTTGCCGGGATCTAGGCCACTTCTATATTAGTACTGTTCACTCCTGCGTGGCTAACTAGAGCACAGAACACACACACACATTCATTACATTACAATGAGCATCCAAAGACAAACAAACAACACTTTTAAGTCATATTTCTTGTTATTTTCAACAGAAAACTAAAAATGGTCTCCTTCCTTATTGTTAAACCCATTTTAACACATATTAGCAGCAGAATAGTAGTATATCATAGTATAGTATAGTAATAGTATAACAGGCCGAGTATTGCAGTATATATATAGAGTAATACTCTGGTACCTGTTATCAGACCATTGTATCCTAGATACTCTGTGACATGTCATCCCACTACAGTGTTAGTCTCAGACAGTGACTCCCTGTTTTGTGTGGATAGTGGACCAGGGTCTGCCTATAAAGTCTGTTCGGTCTGGGGAGTCCACTTCAGATTACTTTCTTAAACCTGAGGGAAATTAGTAACGTAACAGGTGCTCTGCTATGATAGAAAATAAATTATAATACAAATACAGCACAGAAATAAAATAGAATAAAAGGAAAATCAAATATGAGCCCTTAAGTACAATAAGGCAGCAGAACCGTTGGTGTTACCTGCAAGCTTCTTAGCAGCAGGCGCGGCCGGGCCGGGTTTGGGGGCGGCGGGCGTGGGGGTGGTCTTCTTGGGGGCCGTGGCGGTGGAGGGACGACTGCCCACTGATGGCTTCTTCTCCAGGGGTTTGGGGGCCGTCTTGGCGCCGCTGGTTCCCGCCGGTTTCTTGGTGGCCCCGGCGGTGGGGGCGGCGCTCTTTTTGTCGGCCGTGGCCGTAGAGGAGGTGGTCTTCTTGGCCACGCCGTTGGTCTTCGCCACGCCGTCGGTCTTGGCGACACCGTTGGTCTTGGACGTGCCATTGGTGAGCCGGCTTTGGGTGGTGCTGGGCCGCGAGCCGGTGGTGGTCTTCGCCGGGCCGGTGGTCCCGGGCTTGGTCTTGGTCCCGGCCTTGCCGGCGGACTTAGCTTTGGGGTCTGTTAGGGTCTTGGTGGTGGGAGCCTTTGGCTCGGCCTCCCCCTGAACGAGCTCTATTTGCTGGGGTGCCGTCGACTCCTCCAATGGGCTGGCTGCCTGGCTAGGCTCCTCCCCCGCGGGAGGGCCCGCCTCGTTCACCACGTCGGATTCCAGCGCTTCCATTGGTTCCAGTGCTGCCGTGGCAACCCCATCAGGTTTCATGGTGGTGGGTCTCTGCAGGGCTGGAGAACTCAGCAGGCTGAGGGAAGGTGCTGATGCTCTGGGTGCTCTCTGGACACTAGCAGGGTTCAGTCTGGAGGTAAGAGTAAATTGTATTTATTATACAATTTGGTCACATTTTCCATCTTGCATTAATCAAGGTAATAATTTTTCTGCACCTACATTATAATCAACAATTTATATACTTTCGCCCCAGTATATTTTCATATGCATGTGTTTCATGCCATGACACCCATCGGAGATCAATAAAGTGCATATTATCATATCCACTTGAGTAAGAGGAACCCAACACCGACTGTGGAAGGATGGAGGCATTGAAACCTTTAGAGGCACAAGGCGGTGGTGGTGGAACAATGTGTCATCCATACGGACCAGCACCACCCTTCACAAGGAGGACACACAAGGAGTTGTCTATATAGGACAATACAGCTCTAAGGGCCTAGTTATCTGGACCAACACCTA
The DNA here is from genome assembly GCA_900323295.1 of Molva molva. Classification (NCBI taxonomy): domain Eukaryota; kingdom Metazoa; phylum Chordata; class Actinopteri; order Gadiformes; family Lotidae; genus Molva; species Molva molva. Next base: position 653 of record OOFG01107051.1, on the reverse strand, counting down.
AATTTAGCCCCCTGTCACTGGTCATCCTTCTCAACAAGCGACTGGCCTTTCCCCCGACCTCTGCAGTGAGCTAATGGAATGGATGTCTGATGACAAACGCTCCTCTCTCTTCCTCAGGACCGAGACCATTTTGTGGCTGATGCCACAGTGGCATTTGGCATGATGACATCATGAAGAGTGTATTAAATATATGAGGCTCCCGATTGGTTGCTGAACCTGTTATTCACACTTTGGCAATGAAGATCCCCAGTGTACAATGTTGTATGTTTACGGTTTACCTCCTCCACAACCCCCACACACCCATTATACCATGTATAATACATGTCTAGGATTACACATGTACTGTGGATATGAAAACATGAGAACAGCCACGCCCTCAGACAAACAACAAACTCCCACACACACACATATAGACTGCTATCACTTGGTGACATCATTCAATGACATCGCTTGGTGACATCACGCTGACATATTTTGCAAAAATAAATGTCACTGTGGGAAGAGGAGGCTGGGTGTCTCCTATAAAAAAGTAATAAAAACATGTGAAACTGTGCCAAGATGTAAGGCCCAGTCCTCTTTGCCATGTTCCAATGATTGAGGTTAAACTTTGTCACTGAGGCAGAACGATTTCTAAGTACAGAAATGGCAGGGAG
>OOFG01107046.1:0-19008 GCA_900323295.1 Molva molva | reverse complement strand
TGTGCCTTTCCAAATCATGTCCAATCAACTGAATTTACCACAGGTGGACTCCAATTAAGCTGTAGAAACATCTCAAGGACGATCAGTGGAAACAGAATGCACCTGAGCTCAATTTTGAGCTTGATCGCAAAGGCTGTGAATACTTATGTACAAGTGATTTTTTTCATTTTTTATTTTTAATAAATTTGCAAACATTTAAAAAATTATTTTTTCATGTTGTCATTATGGGGTATTGTGTGTAGAATTTTGAGGACAAAAATAAATTGAATCCATTTTGGAATAAGGCTGTAACATAACAAAATGTGGAAAAAGTGAAGCGCTGTGAATACTTTCCGTATGCACTGTATCTGCAACTGGATCTAAATACCTCTCTAATAAACGACCACGATATTGTCCATGGGTAAATCCAGTCCCGAATATGCTGGTAAACCGTTCCACGACTCTTGTCTATCTGAAGAACAGACCTCGAAAAAAATGTACTTAGGTAAACGTGGTTAGTAGCTCACGGAATCTCATTCCTCTGGTGAACAGCGACACGTTGAGACACGACTCGGTCGTTACACAAGTTACAACTGACAGATCAACCACTTGAAAAATAACCAGAAATAACAATAGGTATCGACAGATACACTGTGAATACCTAATAAACCTTCCAAAGATCCGTACCGTAATTCAGTGACTAGATAAATCGTTTTAATTAATTAGCTTACTTACAAGCAACAGTCATTTGGTAAGATGGGCCTTTCCATAATTAATTGCAGTGGCAGTATGCAAAACACAACGTTCCCGTATTGATTGGCCGTTTCTAAATTAAAACATGTTGTTGACCAACATAAGACTATATTGATTAAGAGTGGCCCTAATATTTACGCTATTCGTGCATTGTTTAATATAAGAGGATTATTAATTGACTGAGGTCATAACTGCTTGCAATAGACTCTCACACTTGGCTATTTGTTCTGTGCAGGAGTTGACGCCACAATATAGGCCTCGATTATGGCAAACAGTAAAATATCGAATACGAAATTAATAATAAGAATTATAACAATAATAATAAGAAGAATAAGAATAATAGTAATAATAATATAGAAATTAATTCAAAACATTATTTCGATTTGAAGAAAAAAATTATAAATTAACGCATTCTTGACACACACAAAAATGTGGCAACAAATTCAGATTGTTAGTATAACGCAATACAATTATTATTTATCGCCGTCCCTACCTGGGACGACCCGTCGGAGTCACTGAATGCTTCATCGAAGTCGGTTGGAGATTTCACCAGAGTCTGATCCGCAGGTAGCGTGTTTTGGTTGTAAGAACTCACAAACTTGAAGTCACTAGTTCTTGATCCTGTCGTCATATAGCCGTCATAATTGCACGCGCTGCGTAACGTCCCTGTGACGTCCACTTCCCCATAACTAGGAGGGAAATACCCGCTGGGTATGGCCACTGCGCTGTCAAACAACGGCATAGGCTTTCTTCTGCGACAATACCTCACACCGAGAATAATAATGAGGAAAGTAAAGAAGAAGGTCGAGACAGACACAAGAGCTATGATCAGATACGAGGTTAATGTTGAACCATCTTCATGGGTCATATCTTTCAGTTCTGGGACTTCGGCCAAGTTATCAGATATAAGCAGGTACATGGAACAGGTGGCTGAAAGAGGGGGTTGTCCATTGTCCTTCACTGCCACAATAAGGGTTTGTTTAGTGCTTTCTTGCTCAGAAACATCCCGCTGCATCCTGATCTCTCCGCTGTGTAGACCAATCACAAACAGTCCTGGGTCTGTTGATTTGATGATGTGAAAAGACAGCCACGCGTTCTGACCAGAGTCCGAGTCGACGGCTATCACCTTAGACACTAATGACCCCCCAGCGGCTGATTTGGGAATGAGTTCTGTCATGAGAGAGTTAATTCCCGGCGTGGGGTAAAGTATCTGAGGGGAATTGTCGTTCACATCACTTATGAAGACACTAAGGGTCACGTTGCTGCTAAGAGGCGGAGAACCGTTGTCTCGTGCCATTACTTGGACCTTAAAGCTTCTAAACTGTTCATAATCAAACGACCTCAGTGCTTGGATGGCCCCGGTGTCTCCGTTAACCGTTAGATAAGAGGACAGCGGAATACCGTTCACCTCACCAGGCAAAATTGAATAAATGATTGTGCCGTTCTGTCTCCAGTCTGGGTCACGAGCTGACACTGAACATAAACTACTGCCGGGTTGATTATTTTCCGTCACATAAACGCTATACGTCTGCTTCTCAAAGGCAGGTGGGTTGTCGTTGATGTCAGCTATAGATAATAGAAAGCTTTTGGATGACGATAGAGATGGAGAACCGTCGTCGGTTGCAGTAATTGTAATGTTGTAATTTGACAGCTGTTCACGGTCTAGTTCTCCAGTAGTCACCAGCGAATAGTAGTTTTTAATTGAGGGAACCAAATTAAAAGGAACGTTTTGCTGAATGTAACATCGGACGTTGCGGTTATTGTCAGAGTCCGCATCTTGCACGTTGAAGATGCCAACCTGCGTACCTCGTGGCACGTTTTCAGGTATAGAATCAGTCAAGGATTTCAGAAAAATCTCAGGTGCGTTGTCATTCACATCAGTCACATCAATCATTACCGTTGCATACGATGCCAGTCCAAGTCCATCTTTTGCGCTAACTCGAATTTCATAAGAAGACTCTTCCTCATAATCTAAATGCCCAATAACTCTCAGTTCCCCCGTTTTCCGATCAAGGGAAAACACATTATGGTTCCCGGAGACGTGATCGAGTTCGTAGACCACTTCCCCGTGAAGTCCTTCGTCCGCATCTGTCGCGCTAACGGTCACGACCACAGCGTCCAGAGGAGAGTCCTCAGGTAGACTGGCTTTATACAGGTCATCGCTAAACACCGGGGTGTTGTCATTAGCATCCAGTACTGTGACGTGTAAGGCTACAGTGCCTGATCTCTGAGGAGAACCACCATCAAGGGCCGAGAGAATTAGGTCGATTTCTTGCTGACTTTCACGATCTAATTCCTTTTCCAAAACTAATTCACAATATTTTCGCCCGTCGGATTTTGTGTCAACATTTAAAACAAAATTATCGTTTATCTGCAAAGAGTAGCTCTTTACAGCATTCTCTCCAATATCAGAATCATGCGCTTCGTCTAATGAAAAGCGAGCTCCTTTGACTGTCGATTCTCGGATTTCCATTTTGATAAGCTCTTTTTTAAACACCGGGTCATTGTCATTAATATCTTGTATATGCAGACTAATACGATGTAGCTGAAGTGGGTTTTCCAAAACAAGCTCCAGTTTCACAATGCACGAAGCCTTCTTGCCACAAAGCGATTCTCTGTCAATTCTATCAGCAACAATCAATTCGCCTTTTGAAATGTTTATCTCGCAATACCTTTTTCGGTTTCTCTCAACGTCAATGCGGGCTTTTCGAGTCGAAAGTGTACGTACATCCATTCCTAGATCTCGTGCAATATTGCCAATAACGGTTCCTTGTTTCGTTTCCTCCGGTACTGAATAGCTGATGTCTCCATAAGCAGATTGCAGTGTGATGATGCAGATAACAAAGGCTGCAAAGAAGGAGCCATTGCATTCCATCTTGAAACGAAGTAACACGAACTCTCTAGGTATAGTATAGAGGCTCGTCCTATTTAACATATGCAGTGTGATCTGTTAAATAATATTCCAAGAGAAGTCGCATCTATTGACCGTGTTCCTCGCTGTTTGTAAAAATGTATGCTTCTCTTGTGTGCAGAGGGAGAGGGAGGCTGTCTTTATAGGTCTACCACGGTGAACAGCGACACTAGGAGTATCTGTTCGTTATTACAAGCTGTACAACACACAGCCAATCAAGAATGAGCACAACTACAATGTTAAAACTGATTTTGTACAACGCATTCATTATAAGTTATTTCGTAAACTAAATACATGAATTAATAAATAAATAAATGAGGTGAATATGAAGTAGAAACTAGATGTCACATCATTAACATAACCAGCTAGTAATGCAGAAGGCAAGGGAATCCACACACTTAACCATCAATCATCCATCTTGCATCCGTTAGAGATCCAATACAACAATATTTACACATTGCTGAACACATTGCTGATTCGCTGATCACTCAACTCTCGCAACATACAAACAACCAGGCGGGTATTCTAATGAAACAACTTAAGTAATATGATATTATTACTTAAGTTATCTAACCTTCTAATGCTAGAAATGGGGGTTTCAAATTCGAACAATTGCACAAGATACTAAATGAGAGCCATAACCAAGTAAGAGCCATTAACAGACTGCAAACACACAAACTTGTTAAAATAAAAAGAGCATTATTTATCAAGAGCCACATATATGTTAGTGCACAACTTCTCTGATTCATTATTATGACTAAACCTTATGATAACCCAAGTGGAAATATGGAGCATTTAGAGTAGGCCAGGATTTGCAGCATATCAGTTAGACATGAATGTGTTAATTATGTGTGTCCTACCTCAGGGGAAACATCAAGGTCTCCAAACACTTCTTCAAAGTCTGTTGGATTTTTTCTCAGGGTTTGGTCTGCAGGCAGTGTGTTGTCATTGTAAGACGTGACGAATTTAAAGTCACTTGTTCTAGATCCAGTGGTTAAATACGCATCATAATTATATGTGCTGCGTAAAGTTCCAGTGCCGTCCACATCTGCGTAGTTTGGAGGGAGATAAGAGCTGGGAATAGCAACCGCTCCATCAAATAACAGTCTGGGCTTTCTCCTCCGACAAAACCTCAATCCCAGAATGATAATAATGAAAGTCAGGAAAAAGGTGGAGACGGATACCAGCGCAATGATCAGATAAGATGTTAATTTAGAACTGCCATCTTCATGAGATATATCTTTTAGCTCCGGCACTTCAGCCAGGTTATCAAAAATAAGCAAATGCATCGTGCACGTCGTTGATAGAGCTGGCTGTCCGTTATCCTGAACCACCACCACGAGGTTCTGTTTCATGTTGTCAGAATCAGAAATGTCTCGCTGGGTCCTGATCTCCCCACTGTGGAGGCCGATAGTAAAGAGTCCTGGGTCACTGGGTTTAATGATATGATAGGACAGCCAGGCGTTCTGACCTGAGTCTGCGTCCACAGCTATCACCTTGGAAACCAGAGAACCTCCCTGAGCTGATCTGGGAACCAGCTCAGTCATGAAGGAGTTACCATCGATGACAGGGTAAAGTATCTGAGGAGTGTTGTCATTCACATCCGTTATGAAGACACTCACAGTCACGTTGCTGCTGAGCGGAGGAGAGCCGTTGTCTCTAGCCATCACCTGGACCTTAAAGCTCCTAAACTGTTCATAATCAAACAACCTCACAGCGTGGATGACCCCTGTGTCTCCGTTAATGGACAGATAGGACGACACCGGGCTGCCGTTGATTTGTCCCGTCAGAAGAGAGTACACCACGGTGCCGTTTTGCCTCCAGTCGGGGTCCCGAGCAGCTACAGAACAGAGCGTGGAACCCTGCTGGTTGTTTTCAGTAACATAGGCGATGTAGTCATCCTCCTCAAACACAGGTGCATTGTCATTCACGTCAGCAATGGACAACTGGACGACCTGAGAGGCGGTCAGAGGTGGGAAGCCTTCATCCGTGGCAGTGATGGTGATATTGTAGGCAGACGTGGTTTCACGGTCCAGTTGGTTCGTTGTTACCATGGAATAGTAGTTTTTGATGGAGGGAACCAGCGTAAAAGGAACGTTTTGTTGAATGGAGCATCGGACCTGGCCGTTGTTTTCCGAGTCTCTATCTTGGACGTTAATAATCCCTACCTCTGTGCCCGGGGACACGTCTTCTGGAAGCGGACTGTTCAGAGATTTCAGGAATATTCTTGGACTGTTGTCATTTACGTCAGTGATATCAATGGTTACTTTGCAATAGGAAGTTAGGCCTAAACCATCTTTTGCTTTAACTCGTAGTTCATAATTACTTGTTTCTTCATAATCAATGGCACCAATCAGCCTTATTTCTCCACTTTTGTGATCAATTGAAAATATTTTCTCATCGTCACTTGAAACATGACCAAAATCATAGCTCACTTCTCCATGTATCCCCTCATCGGCATCAGTAGCACTCACTGTAACTACTACTGTATCCAGGGGGGAGTTCTCAGGCAAACTCGTTTGATACAAGGTCTGGCTAAACACTGGGTCGTTATCATTAGCATCTAGCACGGTGACGTGTATTACTACAGTACCTGATCTCTGAGGAGAACCCCCATCAAATGCCGTGAGAAGCAGATTCATGTCTTGTTGTTTCTCTCGGTCTAGTTTGTTCTCTAGCACGAGCTCCACCTTGTTGTTATCGACCACTAAAACAAAATTGTCGTTCTTTTGGAGATCGTACTTTTGAACCGAATTTTGGCCTGTATCTGAATCATGGGCCTCCTCTATTGAGAAACGGGTGCCTTTCTCTGCTAACTCATGTATTTCCATCTCAATCGATTCCGCTTTAAATTGTGGCGAATTGTCGTTTACATCTTGAATGTGCAAAGTGACACGTTGAAGCTCCAAGGGATTTTCCAACACCAGATCCATCTTTATGACGCAAGACGCTTTCTTCCCACAAAGGCTATCTCTGTCAATTCTCTCCGCCGCAATCAAATCCCCGGTCGCTAGATTTATGTCACAGTACATTTTCCGATTACCTTCAGCATCAACACGGGCATTTCGAGATGAAAGTCTGCCCACCCCGAGGCCGAGATCCTTGGCTATGTTTCCAATAACAGACCCACGTTTAAGTTCCTCTGGAATAGAATAGCTCAGGTCGCCATGAACGGTATCCGTATGAATAAAGAGAACAAGGCCGTAGATCATCAACAGCGAAGATAATCCTTTGTCTTCCATTTCGTTACCCAACCAAGTCGCCGATAGTTTGATCAGTGCTTTCCTCAAATAATAAAACGCACTGAAATTTGTATCGACTACTGAGGTCGTCTATTGCGTTATTACTGCAGGTCACAACGTTTCTTTTTGGAGGAAAAAAGAACAAGGGGCGATGTGAGTCGACGCGTCCTCTTCCTATGCTGGTCAACAGCGACACGAAGAGTACATTTATGTTCTTGCAGATGTGATGAATATATGAACTAACTATATTCACAAAATATTAACATATATTGGCCTATTTTACATTTAATTTAACATTAATATCAAATATTTTGATAGTCAGTATCATACAGGAATAAATTGACAACAACAATAGTAAAAATAGTAAAGATAGTGAAAATAATAACAATAATGATAATGATAAGGATATAATATAAAATAAAAGAATAATACAAACGTAATATAATATTATAATATGTTATTATTATTATTATTACGATTGTTATTATTATTATAATTATGCTTTAAAATAGTCTAATAACAACAAAAATGAAATGCTAAATTTGATTTGCCTACTACGTCAATCGCCATGGTGTTGTTTTGTTCCCTTAATCAATATTGTTTTATATTTTTGTTAGGGTTAGATGAATATTGTGGAATATATCGTTTTACGATGTACTGAAACTTCAGCACCACGGACAGCGGCATTAGGAAACCCGGAGTAATTCGATGTCGGTTCATGTGTTCTGATGTTTTTTTGTATTTTTAGTACCCCAGATGAAATATCCCAGCCCATTATCGTATGCCACTTCATCCAATTATGAATTGCGCCACAATTAATGTGGACAATAGGCCTATATACAAAAATTAAAACAACAAAAATAAATCGACCATGTCCCACATTCCGGGAGTGTAAATAGGTTACAAGATAATCAACACTTAAATTTGCATAACACCGTAATTGAGAACACAATTGTGTTCCCTCACAATATCCACACCAATTATGGGCTACATGTAATATTCATTCACAAAACGATATGATAGTAAATGCTAGACATATGAAGTGCGGATGGTTGTCCTACCTCTGGGGACCCTTCTGAATCTCCAAACATATCTCCAAAATCATTTTTCCTCAGTGTCAGGTCGGCAGGCAGCGTGGCGTCATTGTAGGATGTGACGAATTTAAAATCACTGGTTCGAGACCCTGTAGTTAGGTAACCGTCATAGTTGTAGGCGCTCCGCAATGTCTCTGTTCCGTCCCCCTCTGCGTAACTAGGGAGATACGCGCTGGGAATTGCGACTGCGCCGTCAAAAATCATCCGTGGCTTCGTCTTGTGACAGAAACGAACACCCAGGATAATTATAATGAAAGTCAGTAAAAGCATGGAGACCAGCACCAGAGCGATAATCAGATAGAATGTCAGTTGAGAATTGTTGTCGTCATAGGACAAGTCTTTCAGCTCCGGAACCTCAGACAGATTATCAGAAATCAGTAGATAGATGGTACACGTGACAGACAGGGTGGGTTGTCCGTTATCTTTCACTGCCACAATAAGATTGTGTTTCATGTTATCAGTCTCGGAAATGTCTCGCTGGGTCCTGATCTCCCCACTGTGCAGATTTATTTTGAAAAGTCCCGGATCAGTGGACTTAATGATATGATAGGACAGCCAGGCGTTCTGTCCAGAGTCCCCATCAACTGCTATCACCTTGGAGACCAAGGCACCTCCGTGTGTTGATTTGGGAACCAGCTCAGTCATTAAAGAGTTCCCCTCTGAAGCGGGATACAGGATCTGAGGTGGGTTGTCATTTAGATCCGTGATAAAAACGCTGACAGTCACGTTGCTACTGAGGGGAGGGGAGCCGTTGTCTCTGGCATTCACAACGAACGTAAAGCTCCTGAACTGTTCATAGTCAAACGATTTAACAACTTGTATTACGCCGGTGTCTCCGATAATTGACAAAAACGAAGAAACCGGGGAACCGTTGATTGCACCAGGTAAAAGAGAAAAAAACACAGTCCCGTTTTGTCTCCAGTCTGGGTCGCGAGCTGTCACCGAACATAAAGTAGAGCCACGTTTGTTATTTTCTGAAACATAGGCCTTGTAAGCTTGCTCAGCGAACACCGGCGGGTTGTCATTGACGTCCGCTACAGAAAGCTGAAAGGTCTTGGTGGACGTCATTGGTGGCGAGCCCTCGTCCGTGGCGAGGACTGTAACAGTATAGTTGGTGACCAGCTCACGGTCCAGTTTGTCAGTAGTTACGAGAGAATAGTAGTTTTTAATGGATGGTACAAGTTTGAAGGGTACGTTTTGCTCAATCGAGCAGCGCACTTGTCGGTTACTGTCTGAGTCTTCGTCGTGGACGTTAATTATTCCCACCTCGGTACCGGGGAGGACGTCCTCTGCTATTGGGGTGGTCAGAGATTTCAGATAAATCTCAGGCGCGTTGTCGTTGACGTCAGTCACATCGATCATCAACGTGGAGTACGAGGCTAATCCGAGGCCATCTTTTGCGCTGATTTGAATTTCATATGATGACTCTTCTTCATAATCTATAGACCCAACAACTCTCACCTCGCCACTTTTTGGATCTAGAGAAAACACATTACTGCTGTCTGAAATGTGGTCCAGGCCGTACGTCACCTCACCATTAACCCCTTCATCTGCATCAGAAGCAAGAACTACAACTACTATAGTGTCTAAAGGAGCGTTTTCTGGAATGCTGGCTTTATACACGGCCTGACTAAACACCGGGGCGTTGTCATTAGCATCCAGGACCGTGACGTGGATGGCTACAGTACCTGATCTCTGGGGGGAACCACCATCCACTGCCGTGAGAAGCAAATCAATGTGTTGTTGGTTTTCCCGATCTAACTCTTTCTCTAAGATTAGTTCGCAGTGCTTTCGTGCGCCTGGCTTGGTTTCAAAGTTTAAAATAAAATGGTCATTTGATTGTAAAACGTAACCCTGGACAGCATTGTCTCCTATATCCGCATCGTGTGCTCCGTCCAAAGAAAAACGAGCTCCTTTGGCTGTCGATTCACGAATTTCCATTTTAATGATGTCGTTTTGGAACAGCGGAGGATTGTCATTTATATCTTGGACATGAAGACTGACACGATGCAGCTCTAACGGCGCCTCCAATACAAGCTCCATCTTTAAAACGCACGAAGGTTTCTTTCCACAAAGCGCCTCCCTGTCTATCCGTTCGGCTATGATCAACTCCCCTTTATTCCCGTTTATCTCGCAGTATGGTTTGCTGGTTCCTTTCGTGTCGATACGAGCCTTTCGAGCGGTCAATCCGTTCACGTCCAAACCAAGGTCTTTTCCGATATTCCCAATAACAGTTCCTCGTTTAATTTCCTCGGTGATCGTATAGCTCATATCCCCGTGCGCAGAATATATTATTGGAAGAATGAAAGCAAAATTGAGGACAAAGCCTGCCAATAATCCTCCTTTATATCCCATCATACAAGCGGAACGACAAAGCAATCTACCTTAACTCTATAAAACACTAACCGAACGAGCAAATATATATAAACCGGCATAAATGTACAGCTTTCACTGCAGCCTCTTGGCCTGTCTTTGTTAGTATGTGTGGGTGGAGAGAAAAAGTCGGAGCACTCGATTTTCCCTCATCTCCTTCTACGTTGGTCGACAGCGACACGAGGAGCATTTAGAAGATATTGCACTAAACAGTAGGCCTATACAAATAATGGACTTGACAAGTTCGAAACTAATTTGAGAGACGCATCATCCATGTGGCTTAAAATGACGACACATTGAACTTGGCCAGTGGCAAATGGGAAATACTACTTTGCTGGCCGTGTTTACACATATTGAGGACCCTGTATGCACTGCTATGAAATGAGGTTGGGCCTATTTAAAATAAAAAATAGGCTCACCCTCATTTCATTTTCCATTGCTAAATCACCAACATGTATTTCACTACATATTATGTGTCTGACTGCACCATGTTCAAAATAATATTATATTTCATAAAAGCTAATTTATGTTTTCCATTTTGTTCATGAGCCCAAATGTAATTGAAACAACACTACACATGTTATTGTAAAATGTACTCTCAATACAGGAAGACATGGTTAAATGAATACTGAACTAAAACTAATACCTACCAAAGTAACTAATACCATTATGAACTCTTATGATGTATGGAAGCTGTTGGATATGGATCTGTAATAATACATTTAAATATATTTAAAATATGTTGAACAACTAAAACAATTCAATAAATTCACGGCCCACATGAGTCCAAACCGCAACTATGAGCTCAGCAACGAAACTCATCTGAGTGCTTTCAAATCTTCTTGAGCTCACGATCAACCCCACAGGTGTATCCTGAATCAATAGAGCAAAATAAACAAGGACTAACATTCGGATACTCAGATCGTGTTCAAAGATAAAGGAGTCCTACCTCACACATCTCCTCATGGTCTTCAAACGCCTCGGTGAAATCCGCCGACACTTTATTCAAAGTGTTGTCAGCGGGGAGGGTGCAGTCGTTGTAAGAATGGGCGAACTTGAAGTCGCTGGTTCTGGATCCCGTGGTCAGGTAGGTGTCGTAGTTGCACATGCTCCGTAAGGTTCCCGTGCCGTCCAGCTCCGCGCAGTGAGGAGGCAGATAGGCTCCGGGGATGGAGACCGCTCCGTCAAACAGCAGTCGGGGCTTCCTCCTCTGACAGAACCTCACGCCCAGCACCACAATGATGAAGGTGAGGAAGAAGGTGGAGACGGACACCAGGGCGATGATCAGATAGGACGTCAGTTTGGAGCCGTTGACCTCGGAAGACGTCTCTTTCAATTCTGGGACGTCCGCTAAATTATCGGAAAGGAGTAAATGCACCGCACAGGTGGCCGATAAAGTTGGCTGACCGTTATCTTTCACTGCGATAACGAGATTCTGTTTTGTATTGTCCGATTCTGTAATGTCTCGCTTTGTTCTGATTTCACCACTGTGCAGACCGATAGTAAATAGTCCCGGATCAGTGGACTTAATGATATGATAGGACAGCCAGGCGTTCTGTCCAGAGTCCCCATCAACTGCTATCACCTTGGAAACCAGAGAACCTCCTTGTGCAGCTTTGGGTACCAGTTCAGTCATGAAGGAGTTTCCCTCTGGGGCGGGGTAAAGTATCTGAGGAGTGTTGTCATTCACATCCGTTATGAAGACACTCACAGTCACGTTGCTGCTGAGCGGAGGAGAGCCGTTGTCTCTAGCCATCACCTGGACCGTAAAGCTCCTAAACTGTTCATAATCAAACAACCTCACAGCGTGGATGACCCCCGTGTCTCCGCTAACGGAAAAATAGGAAGACACCGGTGCACCGTTGACCTTGCCAGGTAGAATAGAATAAGTCACTGTACCATTTTGTCTCCAGTCTGGGTCTCGGGCCTCGACGGACCACAAACTTGAGCCGGGTTTGTTATTTTCAGTCATGGTGGCTGTGTACGACTGTTCCTGGAACGCAGGAGGGTTGTCATTGATGTCTGCTACAGATAGCTGAACCACTTTAGAGGAAGATCGAGGCGGAGAGCCCCCATCAGTCGCTGTGATGGTGACGTTGTAGTCGGCAACTATTTCACGGTCCAGTTCGCCTGCGGTCACGAGTGAAAAATAGTTTTTGATGGAGGGGATCAATTTAAACGGTGCATCCTGTTGAATGGAGCACTGGGTCTGCCCGTTCCTCTCAGAGTCTCTATCTTGAACATTAACAATTCCCACCTCTGTGCCACCTGGAATATTCTCAGGTATGGGGTTAGTGAGAGACTTTAGAAATATCATTGGACTGTTGTCATTACAATCAATAATATCTACAATAACTTTGGAATAAGAGGTAAGCCCTAAACCATCTTTTGCTTTTATTCCTAATTCAAAAGAACTGACTTCTTCAAAATCAGTTGCGCCAATCAGTCTTATTTCGCCTGTTTTATGATTCATTGAAAATATTTTTTCATCTTCCTCCAAAACATTTCCAAAATCATACGTTATTTCTCCGTTTATTCCTTCATCTGCATCAGTGGCACTCACTGTGATTACTACGATGTCTAAAGGAGAGTTTTCAAGCAGACTGGTTCTATAAACGGCCTGATTAAACACCGGGGCGTTATCATTAGCGTCCAACACAGTGACGTGTATAACTACTGTACCTGATCTCTGAGGAGAACCCCCATCCAAAGCAGTGAGAATAATGCTCATTTCTTTCTGTTTCTCTCTGTCAAGTCTTCCCTCAAGCACAAGTTCGACCTGGTTGTTATCAACAGCTAGAGAAAAATGCTCATTCTTTTGTAGATTGTACCTTTGAACTGAGTTCTGACCAATATCTGCATCACGGGCCTCTTCGACAGAGAAACGCGTCCCTTTCTCTGCGGATTCGCTTATGTCTAATTCAATCGTATCCGATTTGAATTGCGGTGCGTTGTCATTTACATCATGAATCTGTATCGTAACATGCTGAAGCTCTAAAGGATTTTCCAACACGAGGTCCATCTTTAGGATGCAAGAAGCTTTCTTCCCACAAAGACTTTCTCGATCTATTCTCTGCGATGTGATTAAATTCGCAGTGGTCGGATCAATCTCAAAATATTTTTTGCGATTTCCATCCCAATCAACTCGGGCCTTTCGATATGATAGTCTGATCACGTCAAGGCCAAGATCCGTGGCTATATTTCCAATAACATATCCGTGTTTAATCTCCTCCGGAATAGAAAAACTCAGGTCTCCATATATAATGCGCATCGTTTGAACAAAAAAGGCCAAGCGGTAAAGAATTCCATACGACAATAATCCTTTGTCCCCCATACTCAAAACGACGACACCTTTAGCACTTATATTTCTTAAAAATGATTAAATTCAGAAAAATTGAACTCTTGGTTTCCTCGTTGCTAAATATAAACCATGAACCTTATGTAGCCTATAAAGGGATTCCCATGAAAGACACGATGCGAAGAGAAACGCTAAGGCGGTGGTCAATATGGGTGCGTTCCACTCCTTCTATGCTGGTAAACAGCGACACGATGAGAATATGTGTTGTCTTTACACCTTGTTGAAACACATCAGGTATATATGGGCCATCTCTGAAAATGACACATTAATTATGAACGATAATTAAAAAAAGTTACAACAAATAATTGTAATTTAAATCAAATACCGAATAGTCTTAAATAAAATGAACCAGGCTTAGCTTAATGATCACCCAACCCTTATATATTTTCCTTCTGATTGAATTCAACCGTTTCCTCGCTTAAAATAGGTTGGATTCATAGTACCACAGGATAATACTGCTATCTGCGCTGTTATAGGCCTAAATAACACCCTTTATCTATAAGACAAGAACCTAATGGTGATCAGTTTCAAGATCAACAAGCTATAAACAGTGGCTATAAACATATAAGCCTCATGGAGTGATTCTGTGTTTGTTTCAGCAGCAAGCATAGAGGCAGGGCAACCAAAAGACCAACGCAATGGACACATTTCAGAATGTAACTTTCGTCTCAATGATTTTATTGCATAACCTGTCCAACTACAATTATCACCTAAAAGCCAGAAGATTGAGAAAAGAGTTGAGAAATATGAACAACTACAGTCACCATGCTTTCATTGTACTTTTACACAATTATGGTTCAGAGTACACACTAACACAATTTTAGTAATACATTTTGTAACTTGAAACTCAATAGAGTGTGATTATAATAAAACAAATAAAAAAAAACCCACAAAAAACAATACAACTACCTCTAAAATTATCAATATAATATAGCCCTAAAATATACTCAAATAACTCTAATATTAATAGTAATTAAAAACTTGTAGCATGAATATTATATGAATGGATTAATCTGCATTTACCATCAACATCTGAGCATCACAGCTGGGGTAACAAGATCCCATAGCGCGTCCACACTACATATGAATGAGGCCGTCATGTATAACATTGCAAGGCATTGACACACACCGAAGGACTTAAAATCTCCTTGCATAATGCTCAGCACTTAAACCCGAGGCTAAGTTTGGTCTTTCCTCAGGCTCTCCAAAAACATCCGCTAAATCCTCCGGAGTCTTCCCCAGGGTCGGGCCAGCAGGCAGCGTGTTGTCGGTGTAAGAACTCGCAAACTTAAAGTCACTGGTTCTGGAGCCCGTGGTCAGGTAGGTGTCGTAGTTGTAGTTGCCGCGTAGCGTCCCGCTGGCGTCCACCTCAGCGTAGTTGGGGGGGAAGTAGGCGCTGGGTATGGCCACCGCTCCGTCAAACAGCGGCCTTGGTTTTCTTCTGCGGCAAAACCTCACGCCGAGGACGATGACGATGGAGGTGATGAAGAAGGTGGACACCGAAACCAGAGCGATGATGAGATAAGAAGTCAGTTTGGAGCTGTTGTCATCGTAGGACTGCATGTCTTTCAGCTCTGGGACATCGGCCAAGTTGTCCGAAATCAGTAAGTACACGGCACAGGTGGTCGAGAGGGAGGGCTGTCCGTTGTCTTTTACCGTGATCACAAGGTTCTGTTTCGTGTTGTCAGAATCCAAAATGTCTCGCTGGGTCCTAATCTCCCCACTGTGAAGGCCGATAGTAAAAAGTCCCGGATCAGTGGACTTAATGATCTGATAGGACAGCCAGGCGTTCTGTCCAGAGTCCCCATCAACTGCTATCACCTTGGAAACCAGAGAACCTACTTGTGCAGCTTTGGGTACCAGTTCAGTCATGAAGTTGTTTCCCTCTGGGGCGGGGTAACGTATCTGAGGAGTGTTGTCATTTACATCCGTTATGAAGACACTCACAGTCACGTTGCTGCTGAGCGGAGGAGAACCGTTGTCTCGTGCCATTATGCGCACTTCAAAACTCCGGGATTGTTCGTAGTCGAATGACTTCAGGGCGTAAATTCTCCCTGTTTCAACATTGAGGGATAGATAGGAGGACACCTCACTTCGTAAGAGGGAATACATAACCGTGCCGTTTTGTCTCCAATCTGGATCTCTGGCTGTGACCGAGCATAATTCTGAACCCGGCATGTTCTTTTCCGCCACATACACGCTGTAGGACTTTTCCTCAAACACAGGCGGGTTGTCGTTGACGTCAGCGACGGACAGTTGGATTGTTTTAGAAGACGACAGAGGCGGAGACCCCTCGTCTGTGGCCGTGATTGTGATGTCATAGTCGGCCGTCGATTCCCGATCCAGCTCGCCGATAGTCACTATAGAATAGTAGTTTTTGATGGAAGGAACCAGCTTGAAAGAAGCTTGTGGCTGAATGGAAAGTTTCACCTGGCGGTTAATATCAGAGTCTCTATCCTGAACGGTAATGATGCCTACCTCCGTACCAGGGAGGACGTTCTCTTGTATGGGGTTGACCAGGGATTTTAGAGCGACGACAGGGGGGTTGTCATTCACATCCGTTACGTCAATGATCAACGTGCAGTATGAAGCTAGGCCAAAGCCATCTTTTGCACTGATTCGAATTTCATAGGAGGATTCTTTCTCATAGTCGATGGGTGAAATAACTCGCACTTCACCAGTTTTTGAGTTAAGGGAAAATACGTTACTGTTTTCTGAGACGTGATTCAGTTCATACATTACTTCACCGTTAACTCCTTCGTCGGCATCAGAAGCACTCACTGTTATGACTATAGTATCAAGAGGAGAATTCTCTGGCAGACTGGCTTTGTAGACGGCCTGACTGAACAGCGGGGCGTTATCATTGGCATCCAGCACAGCGACGTGTATGTTTACGGTAGCTGATCTCGGAGGAGAACCACCGTCCACCGCTATCAGAAGCAGATGCATCTCTTGTTCGGCTTCACGATCTAATTCCTTTTCCAGCACTAACTCGCAATGCTTTCGTCCGCCTGGTTGTGTTTCAATATTTAAAATAAAATGGTCATTGCTTTGTAGCGAGTAGCTCTTAACGGCGTTCTCACCGATGTCAGTATCGTGCGCTTCGTCTAATGAAAAGCGAGTTCCTTTGTGTGTAGATTCCTGTATTTCCATTTTAATGACGTCCTTTTGAAATTGCGGGGAGTTGTCATTAATATCTTGAACATGAAGACTAATGCGTTGTAGTTCCAATGGGTTTTCCAAAACAAGTTCCAATTGCAAAATGCAGGAAGGTTTCTTTCCGCAAAGCGATTCTCTATCAATCCGGTCTGCAACGACCAAATCCCAATTGTTCACGTTAAAGTCACAGTATTGCTTTCTGTTCTCCTCGGTGTCCAAATGTGCCTTTCGAGCAGCCAATCTGCTTCTATCCAGGCCGAGGTCTTGAGCAATATTTCCAACAACAGAGCCTTTTTTCATTTCCTCGGGAAGAGAATAGCTAATTTCCCCCGTAGCAGAAGGCAATGTCGGAAGAATTAGACCGCAGCTCAAAAACATCGATATCAACGGGGATACGTGGTTCCTCATTGTGGAGAAATCCCGTTAGAAATGAATACGAAAAAATGGAAATAGGCCTGTATATGACAAGTTTAGGCAGACCACGAGAACAAAAATACTTCAATGTTGCTTCGGCGTCTAGGTTAGTATAATAGTCTACACTACAGTGGGTGGAGATATAAAGAGGAAGTAATAAGATACGCTCCGAGCTCTAGCATAGTAAACAGCGACATTTGGCGGTGTCCTTTGGTATTACACAACAGTATACTGTATGCGTTTTGGGGCTCTATGCGTCGAAGGTACACACGTGACACCGGGTGTAATTTCTTACTATTAACTTAAACAGTGTGGAACATCCGGTGATCCATGCCTTATAATGCTATTCATAGTTCATAATCACAATTTAATAGAAGATGGACTGAATGCGGGCCGCTCCAGCACCATGGAGAGCGCCCGTGGGTCATGTCTTTCGTTCTCCCATCTTAACCTCGAGGACCGGACATTCTATGCAACAGCACATTAAGGGCTAACATAATAACAAATAATAACAAATAACAACACATAATGATATGTAATATTAATATGACTCCAATATGAAGTGTTGTTTGTCACGCAAAAATCATGCACATTGTCAACACATAAAGGATCAGACTTTTAAAGCACATGCATTTGATCATTTAAATAATACTATAATGGATGCATGTTATTTACAAATAACGCACGCAAACATCCTTCTTTCTGTGTAATTGTGTGTGCATGTGTGTTCAGTTCAGTTCAATTCTGGCGGAAGCATATCTACAAAAAGCTGTCTAGTGTTCGCAAGTATGCGCTCAGTAATCTATCAGTGTAAACCGGGGAGATGGTGGTCATATGCCTAGCGTTACAGGGGGAAGAGGAAGCCCACTCCGTACTTTGATCTGCCCAGATTCATGGGGAAGCATTGAGTCTACAGTCTCATGGCACAATCAGGCAAGATGTATTTATTATATTTGTTGTATTATATTTATTCTAAAGAAGCATCCACACGGGAGGTGTGATAATTGTCAGCTGACTGAAACAGTGGAACACATATTGTTGGAATGTTCCAAATATAGAAAACAGAGTTTTAAAGAAGCACTGAGAAGTGAAGGGGTACAAATTAGTTTAAAATAAATATTTGGTCAACCATCAGGGGATGCGTGCTTTAATTAATATTTTCAGTTTGGAAACAAAAAATATACAGAATTTAAGTTATAGTAAGTTAGACAGTTTGGTTTATTTTTGTGATTTATCTATTATTTCTAGGAGAAGTAGGACCCCTGATGCATACTCCTGCTCAAACGGTGGCGGTAATGCAGCGAAAAAGTGTATGATTAAAAAAATAATAATAATACAAGAAGAAGAAGTAGTATACTCTCTATAAGCTTTGCTATCACTGAAAAGGAACAAGGAAGCGTTTAGTGCCGTTGTGATGCTGAAATGGAACAAACCATCCATGGAACAGGTGCCGTACAGTTCACAAGTTTGGACACTGTCGGAAAAGTTAGTTAGTTTTATATTCGTTCATTTGCTATCTCTTATGCGTATCGTTCAATATTGTCTGTTTATAGGGGGCACTGGAATGTCAGGATTAAGTAGCTGGAACGAGATGCAGTGTGTGAGTCAATGGGTTTCTGTGTGCAGTGCATTGCCTTTAATGCCATTTATTTACCTTATTGCTAACAGTGAACCTGCGTCTCTCGCTGGCCCTGTAGGCTTACTCCAATTACCTATCGATAATTG
>OOFG01107043.1:0-11350 GCA_900323295.1 Molva molva | reverse complement strand
TATATATATATATATATATATATACATACATACATACATACATACATACATACATACATATCCCAAAAGACAACTCGAACAATATGTTCATCCTGCGTTTTTAATCTAGGCTGTTAAGTCTCCATTGGACATTATTTGTCAAGGCTATATTGGACATTGTCAAGTCTCTATTGGACATTGTCAAGTCTCTATTGGACATTGTTTGTCAAGTTTCTATTGGACATTGTTTGTCAAGTATCTATTGGACATTGTTTGTTAAGTCTCTATTGGACATTGTTTGTCAAGTCTCTATTGGACATTGTTTGTTAAGTCTCTATTGGACATTGTCAAGTATCTATTGGACATTGTTTGTTAAGTCTCTATTGGACATTGTTTGTCAAGTTTCTATTGGACATTGTTTGTCAAGTCTCCATTGGACATTGTTTGTCAAGTATCTATTGGACATTGTTTGTTAAGTCTCTATTGGACATTGTTTGTTAAGTCTCTATTGGACATTGCCCACACAGTCTCAACTCCTGAGAAGTGGTGTGTCGATGGTAAACATTATTCCAGAAACTCCAGTGGTGAAACTATTAACAAACACATAATAAATACAAGCACATGTGCAGATGTACACTATTAAAAACACACACACACACACACCCACACGATAGAATTTAGAGGTTTGGTACATAAAATATATATATAATATATAGCAGCACACGCACACACTTAAATGGAAGAAACCATGGCAACACCACGTCATCATTCATCAATGTGCACGTAACTATGCACAGCACAAAGTAAAAGAGTGGGCGCTTGTGAAGATGAAAACCCCAGTTCCATGAGTTGTATACTGGTTGTGCTAATCTCAGATTATTCCAGTATTCAAATGTTTTATATTTGCTACATTTTTCAGCTGCTATTTTTGTGCTTCCTGGCTGCCTGGCTCAATTTCCTGCAGATGTTTATCAACAGGTCTCTGTGTAAGTTCTACATGCCATTTCTGTGATTGTAGCCAAAACAACGTTTCTTCACCATTACACGGATTACTCCCCCAGGAGGGGACGATTATAAGCTTGAAAGGAGTTTGGGTTGTGGTTGGTGAACCCCAGGAAACCCCAGCCCTGTAAAGACGTGTTAATTCCCCCTCCCCCATTTCATTTTTTCAGACAAAGATTACAGCAATTTTTTAAATGGCGATTTTGCATTTCAAGTGGTTTAGGAGAGGAAGGCCTACCTCTGCAGGGTCTTAATCTTGTCAGCTGTGATCCCTTTAAGCAGATCCTCCAGCAGGTCTTTGCTGTCCGCTGGGAGGGCCAATGGACCGCTGTCCAAGGAGCGAGTGAAACGGCCAATCAGGAGCCCCGCGATAAAGAAACACGCCCCGGCCAGCAGGTATCTATAGTGAAAACCACCAATGAGAGTTTGGATATGACAAACCAAAGTCCAACTTCGTGTTGACTTGCTCAGTGTAAAACCAGATTAACGGTCAGCCAAACTTTATTCATGAGCACCTTGCTCCTTTATTATTTCCAAAAAAGCCAGTAATTCACATGCCTCGTATGATTATGATTAAAAACTGTGAGAGCAGGGAAATACAGTAATCAGGTATTACACTTAATTATACACTTCATTATGATCAATCAAATCCACGTAATGCAACCGGTTGGTTAACAGGATACCACACGGCTTTCCTGATGGCTACTGTTCCCCATAGGAAATAATAGAAGCATATGCTGAAACAAACTTTGAAATACTTCTTCAATACCTCTTCTCCTCGCTTCCTGAGGCCTTACTAAAGGATGAGGCAAGATCCACAGCACCAAACCTTTCCATCATCTTTTACCGCCATGAAGGAAAGCCAAAACATACATTCCGCCTACTTCTACGTAGTCTACTTCCTGCTTCCTGTCATTTGCATCCTGTTTTCAATTGAAGCAACAGGCTGGCATTTTGCTTTAATAAACAGCACTTACTGTAATCACAGTCAGAACAAAGCTAAAATGCTCATGGATGTCGACCACATGAGTGTGCCTCAAAATCACCAAATATTATTAAAAGTAAAATATGGTAATATAGTAAAATTTGTTCAGAAAATAAAACGGGTATATTTGATGCAAATGAATTGATGCTGAATTTGAACTACATTCCTGTCATAACTATTCTGGAAATATCCGAAGTCTTTGACAAGAACAATGGGTACTTGGCAAAAATGTTTGCCTTTCACTTGTGGTGAAATACATATCGGATTTGTAGAAAGGATGACATTCAGAACACCATGAATATGCTATTGACTTGCTTCGCACAAAAAGCTTTTGACATAACCCTGTCCCAATTTACTAGATTCAATTTTCGCTCCCATGTACGATCTACTAGCGCTGATTGAAGCGTTGTGATTCTTGAAACGTTTGAGGAGTCGTCAAGGGCAATCTTTCACAATCAAGTTTAAGATATTTCCCATCGCAATCACAGTGGAGACCGCTGATAAGACCCCAGAGGAGAAGCTGCGCACACAGTACTTGACCAAGTCTCCCCGGTAAGTCTCACTGGTGCTTATGCCGCGGCGAGCATCAATAAGGTGAGCAGATGTAATGCCGTATGATCACATACTGGGCTGACCGTGGGTTACCTGGCCAAGGTGCAGTGGAGCCTCCGTTGGCCCTTGTGTCCGGGGCAGCGGGTGAAGTGGGAGATGTAATCGGGGTCCTCTTGGAGCCGCTCGAAGCGCCCGTGAGGGGAGACGGACACAGAGGGCTGGATGGGCTCCATGAGGTCAGGGTCTGGGCTTGGGTTTGTGCAACCTGAAGACGATTGCGTTATATGTACAAATAACATGTAAATAAATGTAAATGTCAAATTGTCATGTCACTGCTGACATTAAGAAGGTCACTGCTCGATGCCAAAAACCCTCAGGACACGATGCTTCATTGCATTGTGTGCATTGACTTGGAATGCATGAGTATATAACACACTCAAAAACATGTTCACCACCATGGGTAGGGGTGGGCTGCTAACACGGTAGGAATTGCTTTTAGGTGGGAGTGCGGCAGGAGAAGGATATAGAGCAAGACAGAGAGAGTTGGAAACATGAAAACATATTGATGCTTTATAGTTAAATTGAGAGCCTTACTATAACCTAAAAATAGCACTTACAGCAAAACCTTTTCATGCCAAAAACGAAATCAATCAAAACATTGTTTTCCACAGGTTCTAAACTCCTTTCAGCCCATCACTTGGGTGACAATCATACTTTGCCCAATTGTTTTTGTCATTAAAATATGAATTTTGATTTCTAATGCATTTTCCCCATTGGAGCTATCTAGCATTCCTCTATCCAAGCATGGCATTATGACACTATGGCATATGGTCCAGCATCTGTGCATGCCATGTTCTGTAGCAGGTAACAGGTGAATGGAGCTTCCTCCAACAGACATGGTGGTACCTGTCCTCTGGTGTTCAGCATGCTGCAGCTGCATGCGGACCAGGCCTGGTTCAGGTTCCTGGAGATCCCCCTCTTTGTCCAGGCTCCAATCAAGACCCCCCAGGCCCTCGGAGCACTGCAGGACCTCACCCCCCAGCGGGCGGCCCTGCCCGTCGTCCACCTTCCGGTACGCCATCATGTTGCCTAGACAGGGCGGCACACACAACGAGTGGTCCATCACGACGATGCCGGAGGGCTAATGTAGCGGCTATGGCAGGGGTTGGGAATCTTGGCATAGCCATACAAAATGACACTCATTGAAATTGTTCTTAGGAGAGGCAAAGAAGAGCTTACATACATACATTACATACACACGGAGATTTGGAAAGACATTAATTTATTACAAATTATAAATGACAGTTTTTGCTGGAAAGAATTCCAGGCATTTCATTATATACTCATTTCTGTCTTTCCTGATTGGTTCGGTGAATCCATCTTGACTGTCAATCATATCCCTGTCTATCACATGCGTGCACACAGTGGAGAAACATGGGGAAGGAGGAAGCAGAGGGAGCAATATTTTCAAAATCTTGCACTCTTCTGCTGTATCTCTATACTCTCAAATCTAACCCCAGCAGCTTTAATGTTACGGTTGTAATTTGGATTAGCTGCTCCCCAGGTGTGATCAGTATGCATCTCCTCAGTGTTTTAATATATTTGGTTCAGTTTTTTCCTCAGTTCGAGCGGTGGGTGCCTTCAAGTTTTTATTGACATTTTTTCTGCTTGTTCAAACTCCAATAAAAATGGCTCAAAGATATCTACTTTAATACATGTACTCTTTCATCATGTGCATCCCACATCAATCCTCACGGACTGAAAGCCAGCAGCATGTGTTGAAAGGCTGCAAGCTGCTCAAAGCCAATGGACCCCACCATTTATCTCCACCCACATGCATATGATAATAGGACTGTGGAGCGCTTGGAGGGGGCACATTTAACACTTTCATGTCACTCAGTTGAGAACATAATGGCCTAATTGTGTATATGTAAGCATGTATACATGTATGCATCTATTAATGTGTGTGTGTGTGTGTGTGCGTATCTGTGCGTGACTGTGTGTGTGTGTGTGTGTTTTTCTCCCAATAGCACAGAGTTTATTGCACATCTAAAAGAACATAATTAAAACTTTTCTGTGGTCTGTGTGCGTGTTTGCGTGTGTATGTGTGTGTATATGTGCGTGTGAGTCTGTGTGTGTCTGTGTTTGCGTGTGTGCGTGCATATACACACATGTCTGAGGGTAGGGCTCAGCACATTTTTAAAGACAAGGCCAGTGTCTTTTGATCTCATCAAATTTAACCGTCCCTTTTTACACGCTCAATCATCAAAGTCCACCACGGGTACGCAATTCAACTGCCCAATTGATAAAGGTCAAAGAAAAGTACATAGACAATAATAAAACCCACACATTGCTAAATACAACAGAAACGGCCTCCGAATTGCAGTGAATCATGAAGGATTTTACTTGTATTAAGCAAATTAAAATACCAACACAGGTTAAAACCAACAGCAGGAGAAAGTCGAATGCATTATTTCAGATAGAGACAGAGAGACAGAGACAGAGACACAGAGAGAGAGAGAGAGAGAGAGAGAGAGAGAGAGAGAGAGAGAGAGAGAGAGACTGCTGGAGAAAGAGAGACACAAACACAGAAGGACATATCTACTCTGAGCCACCAGCAACAAGTCTGGTGTTATTCTACCTTTTCCAAACTCTTGTTTTTGAAAACATTGGCAAACAATTGCCAAGGCCTGTAGCTCTGCCTTGATTTGAAATCCCCTGCCATATGGTTATGCTTCCTCGGCATTGTATTGATAGACTCATCAGTGCAGAATACTGTATGGTCGATGGGTCGGCTTAGCTCAGGAGGTAAAGCGGGTAACCGGAAGGTTGCTAGTTCAATCCCCGGCTCCTCCTAGCTGAGTGTCGAGGTGTCCCTGAGCAAGGCACCTAAACTTAACCGCTCCCCACGAACTGGCTGTCACCTTGCATGGTTGATTCCACCATCCGTGTGTGAATGTGCGTATGTGCGTATGAACTGTAAATCGCTTTGGATAAAAGCGTCTGCTAAATGCCCTAAATGGGGGATGCTGATGCAAAAGCTGAGTTTGAGTACAAGATGTCTTCACTGCTATGTCAATGCCTTTCTCACCTCAATCAATTAGCACCCCTTTAAATTGAATTTCCCTGAGCCAAACTTCACAGCACACAGAATGGCAATCCAGGTCTTTGCAACCAATTATTGACGGGACAACCTAAACACACATACATTTCCATGTGTATAAGTTGTCTTTTCTGTTTCTGTTGTCTTTGTCAGCTGTAGCAATTTTCCAGATGGCTCACCCCCCCCTGAAAATGTAGGGATTGACTGTCAATAAACTGTTGGTACCAAACTAAACTGATTGTGTTCCGTGGAGAAGGAAGAGACAGAGAGAGACGGAGAGAAACAGAGACAGAGACAGGTAGAGAGAGAGAGAGAGAGAGATAGAGATAGAGAGAAGAGAGAGAGAGAGAGAGAGAGAGAGAGAGAGAGAGAGAGAGAGAGAGAGAGAGAGAGAGAGAGACTTACTTCCTGTAGGTGAGATTCCTTCTTCCTGGATGAGAGACTGAGGTGTTTCTCAAGAACAGAGTAGTACTTTTCTGTCTCTTTGTCAAACTGTTTCTTCCCTTCCTGGGAAACAACGAGAGCACATAAGGGAAAACTGTGTTAGTTTTAAAAGCCATAGTAAAAGTCATACAAAATTATACAAAATCCTATAGAGGAACGTCAGTGATTTCGAAAACATTCACTTTCTTTTATGTCAACATAGATATAAAGTATATGAAATAGAATGAAAGTCTATTTTCTGCATTGAACTACTAGTTTTTAAAATATGACTGGATGGAATTATGTTAAATAAAATGTTATCTGTGACATTTGTACACAAAATCAAAACAAAAAACATGTGTGTGTGTGACTTTTTTTTTTCATAAATAAAAAAAGCCCAGTTTATAGGTCAAAGGTGAATCTCAAATATGGTCCTGCAATGTGTGCGCACGTAATCCTTACACACACACACACACACACACACACACACACACACACACACACACACACACACACACAGATACACACACACACACAAGTGCAACATTTCACATGCATTCGAGCATGCCCAGCGAGCAGTTGTGGGTTAGTTCGTTTCTCTGGCTCAACAGTCGTGGGTTACAGTCATGACTTGGTGTAAAACTCGCTGATGATGTAATCTCTCTGGTTCTGGGGCTACGCTCGAGATTCAGTGATGTGACTGGAGACAGCTGTGTGGTCCAGACACCACATGCCCTTTCTGTTTATTTGGCCATACTGAATGGAACCATCCCTCGTCCCTCTCTTTCTATCTCACTCTCTCTTGCTAGCTCTCTCTCTCCCCAGAAAATGTCCGTTCCCATGACCTTGTCGCTGGCCTTGTTACCAGTGACGAGGCCTGAGGAATCTGTCTGAATGCACCAATCGTATTTCTCGGGCGACGCATAATTAATGACCTGGAGCTAGGGTTGTTGTTTGATAGCATTTCACCGAATCCGAATCCAAACCCGAATCCACTTATCTAATCCTTTTGAAATTTGTTTTGGAGGGAAATTATTTATTCCTAAGGAATAATTTTTGTCTTGTTATTTTTTAACATGCTCCAATTACGTTATCATCAGTTGAAAATTTAGGGCTAGGTATTGTCCTAAATGTTTTCAGTACCAATACCAATACCTGTGATTCAATACCAAAAGGCTAAGTCATCCATACTTTAAATAATAATAAGCCATATAATGAACCATTTCATAGCTCTGAAGAATTTCAGAGCTTAATAAACAATTTCAGAGCATAATAAACAATTCCAGAGCCTCCCCGGCCCTTACAAGACAATGTAGTGGTAACATAAATAATTGAAACCCAAAAAGAATGTTCATGCATTAAAGCCACAGGAGGACATATCATCTTATCTAGACTTCAGGCTTCAGCATGGTCTATCCAGACCAAGGTCCCATCGTCCTCAACCTGTTTATGAGCCATAATGAGACAGATGAAGCCGTACCTTGACAGCTCCGATCTGCTCTTTCCTGAACCTCTCCAGTGGCGAGATCAACACGTCGTCTGCGTTCTGGATCTGAGAGGTGAAGAAGACAACGATAACAGCAGTTAGCACAAAAGTGCCATGTTCAGGGAAGTTAAAAAACTACAACCATGCAAATCAGAGACATCAGTTATGTTTGTAATAAACCACAACCAAGCAAATTAACATAGGTAAGGAATTCAGAGGGTATCCTGCTTCTGGAATGTTTATTTTATTTATAAATAAAAGAGGACAATATATTGGGAGAAATGTGATTAGATAATTCTGAATTTTTAAGCCTTCTGCTACTCATTCTGATTTACTGTGTGAGTAGCCTACTGCTACTAGCTACTCATACAGTAAATCAGGCACTGGTATTGGTTGAAAGGTTATGCCCCGCCATTCGGACTTGGTGACAAAACTAAATGTCTTTTCTTTCAAAAGAGCTGCTTTAGATTGTAATGAAAATGAGGTGGAAATTGCACATCATTTACATGTAATCAAACACATACATAAAAGACGCATAATAGATGTATCAGCAAAGAAGACAATTATCCTTTCCTCTAGTCTTTAAGATAAATGAAAGAGATTTATAATTATTGTATAGTCCCACAGAAGGACCGTTGTTTTTGGTTACACACTATAAACTACAGGGGTTTAATTGTTGCTCGGCTGGAGATGTAATTTATGGGGGGAATTTCTCAACATTCAGGATAGTGGCCCCAAAAGAAGGAAATGTCAGCGATGTGGACATTTGCCAAGCTGAGGGCTTGAATCAGGTCTAAAGAATGTCTCTTTAACCGGTCCGTTGGCCCTTGTGGGGTTGTAGTAGTGTCGCAGCCCATTAGCTTTTATGCTAACTGTAAAACAGAGATCTACCGTATATTTTACCTTCAAAGAAAATTGTTTGTATCAGCCACTGATATTCTCAATCGCACGACGCATTTGCATCTAATTTGCGTTCACCTTTTTCAGATTAAAAGTGGTAGTATGTTGTTTATCAAATCACACTAATCCAAGAGAGCATCTATAGAATTGGGGATTGACAGTGCCCAATATCTTACTTTATACAAAAAACTGTCTACTGCTACTGATCAATGTGTTTGATGGAGGCTATTTTTCAACAAATTATTACAAATTAGACAGAAGCCAACAGAGGAAGAGAGAGGCAGAAAGTGTGAGAGAGTGACAAAAAGAGAATTGTAGATAAACAGACTATTTTTATAGACTTCCCATGCAGTCAGGACTGTTCCCCTCTGTATTCTCAGAGGGGAATTGGCAGAATAGGTTCCACATGCCTCCACACACACACACACACACACACACACACACACACACACACACACACACACACACACACAAACACACGTATACACTCTTATGCACATGCACAAGCACACACACATGCAAATTCAGGCATCTGCACATACACAAACATGCGCAAATACAAATACACACACACAGCACCTCAAAGCATTCCGATTCAGTTGGAGTTTCTACATGGTGGATCAACTCGAGCATGAAGACCTGGGCTCTCATTTAACAAGGTGTTCCTATCAGATGCAGACAAGACCTTTCCCTAACTGTGGAGCTATGCGGTAGCTAACTATACAGTGTACTGCGGAACACTGCACAAAGACCTCTTTGATTCCTCTGGTGGTCAAACAGCAACTTTTTCCAGGTTTCGGAGCTTGAGTCTAAGATGGTGGTCCTTTCTTTGTAACTCCACCTGCAAGCAGTTTTGAAAAATCTACACGTCCCTGAATGTAATTACTATATTATATTTGGGGACTACTATATTCAGTAATTACAGGACTAATTATAATACCTAACTAATTAACTAATTATATAGGAATTTATTCATGACCTACATATCCTGCTAAAATCTTAGAGAAAATAAATGTTGTACATTTTAAATTATAATAATAAAATAATGGATAATATACCATAGCAATAGCTGTGGTTAATTTTAAGACATACTTTTAAAGTTAGGACCACGACGAGGACAACAATCTGCTTATTGGAGATTCTAGTTAGGGGACTCATTTGTGAGTGAATCACACACACATACACACACAAACACACACACATACAAGTGTGCTGCCCTACCAGTCGTCTCCTCTCCTCCTCCATGGTGCTGAGCAGTTGGGAGAACTCCTTCAGAGACTGGGCTGCAAGAGAGCGAGAGACAGAGAGAGAGAGAGAAAATCAGAAGTCATTCAGTTCATCTGCGCAATTACCTTTTCAGTAAAAAACTGATTTGATCCAAGTTAAGGCAATGAGATGGTTTCTTAAAAGCCATGTAAACACCTTAGGCTGGTTCAGCAAATGTTTATTTATATGAGCCTCAACAAGACACCTAGATAACGTACTCCTTATCCAGTGTATTTTTTGATGTAAACAATTTAAATGGGTTACAATAACAAGTCAAGGAATGTCGATCCATCGTGAATCCATCCAGTTTGAGAATCAATCAATGGTTGAATTTGGTGCGTCTGTCACTTCTTCAACTGCCCTAATTTCTGTTGAATACACCCACTCCTTAAGTGGCCATGTATACACTGTAATCAGTATATTAATCCCTTACTGGGAATATAACCATAATTGTTTATTCTGTCTTAACTGGACTATGCTGTGCATGTAAACATACTAAGGAAGTCACCACATTGTTGAAGCACATATACAGCATACGCTGAACCACTGATCAGTGATCAGATCCTATTGGTGCAACCCACCGATATTAATCTCGTCGTCGGTCTCGGTGTCACCGATGCACTCAAACTGGAACTCCTGCAGAGATTGAGAGAACCTCTGCACTGCCAGGGACAAACCTGGCAGAGGGAGGTCGAGATACAGAGAGAGAGAGAGATAGAGACAGAGAGAGAGAGACAAAGACAGAGAGAGGGATGGAGACAGGGAGAGAGAAACAAAGACAGAGAGAGGGATGGAGACAGTGAGAGAAAGAGACAAAGAGAGAAACAGAGTGAGAAAGGAACATATACACAAATAGACAGAGCAAGTCTATTTTAGCCTATTCTATGAAAGAGAGTTATATGATATAGGTAACATGATCTATGAAGGCATGTGAAAGGCTGTGCTATTCGAATACCACAAGAAACTGAGACACATTGTTCTTTCTGTTTCGTACATCGAGCTATTTAAAAAGGCTTTGGTCATTACTTTAACACAGTGTGGTGCTTGTGTTTGTCTACCTGCCAGTCTTTCTACTCACCTCAAGAACCTCAAGAAAGAAAGAGGTTCCATATAATGAACACAAACTAAATGTTTTGCATGAGGGTTAGCCCTAACCCTAACCCTGCAAATAAATAAAACCAAGAGAAAGACCCCACGACCCTCTCCTACTGTAGAATCCTCTACATAATCGCAGGGTGGTGCTATTTGGAGTGTGTATGGAAACTTCACAATCACAGACTGAACTCTGCTCTTTGATAATCAATGCAAGGCCAAACAAACAAAAGCCACCAAACTACGAAATACGAGACGCTTTTGTATTTAGGGCGACCAAGATTTTAGTTTCAGCATATTTGCAATGAATAGCATACAAATAGAGTATTTTAGAAGATCATCATTTAAGAATGCTGTTTTATTCTATGATATAGCCCTAACTTACATGGTACACACAAAGACAAGTAGTTGATAAACGTCGTAATAGCAGGTACAGAAAAAGCTTTGCTATTACCTTACTGTTGTATATTAGTAATAAGACGATTTAGGCATTGCCCGCGCACTAGACTACTATGTATGTACTTAAATCAACTAATCTCAGCAGCGTAGTAGTAAACGGCAC
>OOFG01107039.1:0-11258 GCA_900323295.1 Molva molva | reverse complement strand
CTGGCCAGCACAATCATCTCCCAGTCAAGACTCACGAAGCCTCCACATCATGTGTCACATCCCAGTCTTCTGTTGGATCACTGCTACAGTTCTGGAGGACTTCTTCAAAACATCCCAGAGAGGAGAAGAGATGCCCAAGACGGTGACTCAGATGTACATCCACTTCCTGAGGGTTCAGTCCATACAGGGGGACAGGAAGTATCATGGGAGAGCTGAAACAGATTCACACTGGAGTTCAGGGAGCAGGGATATCATTGTTTCTCTGGGAAAACTGGCTTTTAACCAGCTAGAGAAAGGCAACCTGATCTTCTACGAGGCAGACCTGGCAGAGTGTGGCATCGATATTAGAGCAGCCTCAGTGTACTCAGGAGTGTTCACCCAGATCTTTAAAGAGGAGTGTGGGCTGTACCAGGACAAGGTGTTCTGCTTTGTTCACCTGAGCATCCAGGAGTTTCTGTCTGCCCTTTATGTCTTTCTGTCCTTCATCGACACTGGGGTCAATCTGCTCTCAGAAGAACAACCATCCTCCAGGGAAGATGAACTCCTCCTCCTCTACCAGAGTGCTGTGGACAAGGCCTTACAGAGTGAGAACGGACACCTGGACTTGTTTCTCCGCTACCTTCTGGGCCTCTCTCTGGAGACCAATCAGATACTCCTACAAGGTCTGCTGGGACAGACAAGAAGTAGCTCACAGACCAATAAGGAAACAGTGTCTTACATCAAGGAGAAGATAGATGGAGATCTCTCTCCAGAGACAAGCATCAATCTGTTCCACTGTCTGAATGAGCTGAACGACCGTTCTCTAGTGGAGGAGATCCAACAGTACCTGACAGCAGGAAGTCTCTCCGAAGAATATCTCTCTCCTGCTCAGTGGTCAGCTCTGGTCTTCTTCTTAATGTCATCAGAAGAGGAGCTGGACGTGTTTGACCTGAAGAAATACAATGCTTCAGAGATGGGTCTTCTGAGGATGCTGCCAGTGGTCAAAGCCTCCGAAACATCTCTGTAGGTTCACTAATAACATGTATTACAATACACAACACAATATACATACTAGAATATACATTTTGTAATTTATATACAAAACATCTCTGTAGGTGCACTAATAACATGTATGCAATACACAACGCAATATACATAATACTGGAATATGAAAGTTATAATAACATACAAAACATCTCTGTAGGTTCACTAATAACATGTATTACAATACACAACACAATATACATAATACAAGAATATAAAAATTATATAACAAACAAAACATCTCTGTAGGTGCATTAATAACATGTATTACAATACACACAACACAATATAAATAATAGTAGAATATAAAAGTTATAATAATATACAAAACATCGCTGGAGGTTCACTTATAACATGTATTACAATTCACACAACGTTATATTGTGTAGCCAGGGTGAAGAGACAAACTCATAAAAGCTCTATTTATTATGAAATAATAAATAAGGAAAGCCCAGAATTCATAATAATTGTTTATTAATAGTTAAATACAGCTGTATTAAAATATATAGCTATAAGTATAAATAAGTAATTGTTGATATGTAGGATACATTCATAAATATACGTTCATTATTAATAAAAGTTAACTCACTATTTTTAAACATTTTAACCTTGTTCAGTACATTTGGGTATATGGACGCTATTTGGGTTTTAACCAATAGGATGGGTTGATATAGAGACTTCCCGGTCATTTGGGGAAAGGGTGAGAGGTCACGAGCGAGCGGGGAAAAGGAGAGACAGGGAAGAGACAAGGACAAAGGAGGAGAGTACTTTATTCTCCGTATAGATCGCCCAGCTAAATTATATATAAACATTGACTTATTAGTTGTTAGACGGTTAAATGAGTACGGGAGAGAGTGTATTTGGGGATTGTTTTATTCGTGTTTCTGTTCCTGTCGGGGTTGTTTTGGACGTTTCGTGTGAAAGCTAGCTTGGTTTGCTAACCGCCGGAGCATCCTCCGAACGGGATATAAATCCATCAGAGTTGCGCACGAGGATAGTCCACAGCAGGGGGTCAGGTAGCGCCCGCGGCGACCAGAAAGCCGCGCGGTTCCTCTGACAAAAATCATCCCGGGATTCCAGTTTCTTCATCCGTCGTCTCCTCTCCCTATAACGGTACCGGGACTTTGTTTTGCTCGCGTTAAGAGCGAAGAGTCTATCGTTTCACAGGCCTGAAACGTTTATGGCGGCATATCACTGACAATAGTCGCGAGCGAAAAGGACTTTGCGCGCACAACTAACACATCCGTGCACAAAAATCATTATTGTAAACACTAACTGCGCTCGCGCTCGGTAGTTCTCTGATCGCGAGAGCAATAATAAAGCCTGTGAGGAAGAAACGATTCATTGAGCGCGCATGTAAAGTGAAGCAGCACGCAACTGATGCCCCCGTGCGCACAAATGCTGTCTTTGCTCTCGGTCTCGCAAAGTGTTTTCCTGCTCGCTCGGATATTATTTCTCCTCACAACACAATATACATAATATTGGAATATAACTTCTAATAATATATCTCTCTAGATGAACTAATAACATGTATTACAATACAATACACAATATACATAATACTACAATAAAAAGTAATATTAATATACAAAACTATTTTCAAACACTTGAAAACAACTATTCAATATTGAACATTTTACAGCCAATATTGAATTAACATTTAAAGATCTAATGTATTGACTAGTTAAATTAATAAAACATCTCTTATTAAATATTTCAACATTATTATGTTATTATGTTAACAGGAAAAGATGGAAGTTATTTTAATCACAGTTCCTAACATGTTCTGTTTATTTTGTGTAAAGGCTGAATGGCTGTCATCTGTCAGAGACATGCTGTGAAGCTCTGGCCTCAGTTTTCAGCTCCAACTCCTCTAGTCTGAGAGAGCTGGACCTGAGTACCAATGATCTGCAGGATTCAGGAGTGAAGCTGCTCTCTGCTGGACTGGGGAGTCCACACTGTATACTGGAAACTCTCAGGTCAGTTTTACTCAATGGTCAAACAGTTACACCATAATTTCCATATCAGAGGACAGTTTTATATAACTCAGCTTATAACTCAGTACCTGTGATTTGCCACATTTATGACTTTGGTATCATTGGAAATGTTACACCTTGTTGTTTAGGTGGATATTCTAATACATCCGTATGCTTGTAACTTTTCAATTATAAATATAAACAAGAACACAAAATATAATAATTGTGTCAATAAATCAGTTTAACCAATCACATTCGGGTATCTTTGTCATAGTCACCATGGCCACTGTACAAGTGGTAGGACATGGCGGAGCTAACAGACAATTTACGTTTCTCAACACAGTGTTCTTACTGCATCCATAATGGTAAACTACAATCATAGACCTATAATTATCACTATCTGTTATATGTATTGATCATTCATCTCGATAGCGGTCGGTGTTACAAGCGAATGTTTACTTGCACTGTGGTACGTGAATATAGGTTGCTTTTGATAACATGAAGGTGTGCAGTTGTATCGCAACAGTTTTGTATTGTACATCCCGTACAGGCCTGCAACGTTTATTGCGGCATATCACTGACAAAAGTCTCGAGCAAAAATGACTTTGCGCGCACAACTAACACATCCCTGCGCACAAATCATTATTGTAAACACTGTAACTGCACTCGCGCTCAGTAGTTCTCTGATCATGAGAGCAATAATAAAGCCTGTGAGGAAGAAACGATTCATTGAGCGTGCATGTAAAGTGAAGCAGCACGCAACTGATGCCCCCTTGCAAACAACTGCTGTCTTTGCTCTCGTGCTCGCAAAGTGTTTTCCTGCTCGCTCTGATATTTTTTCTCCTCAACACAATATGCATAATATTGGTTATATTATAGTTACATTGAATATAACTTCTAATAAAATACAAAACATCTCTGTAGATGTACTGATAACATGTATTACAATACAATACATAATATACATAATACTACAATAAAAAGTAATATAAATATACAAAACGATTTTCAAACACTAAAAAACAACTATTCAATATACTATTCACAACCCGCTTTACCTCCTGAGCTAAGCCGGAGGTAGAGCTAAAATTAGCTAAAAGTAAAACATGTAAGATATTTTAACCACAGTTCCTAACATGTTCTGTTTATTTTGTGTGAAGGCTGAATGGCTGTCAGCTGTCAGAGAGATGCTGTGAAGCTCTGGCTTCAGTTCTCAGCTCCAACTCCTGTAGTCTGAGAGAGCTGGACCTGAGTACCAATGATCTGCAGGATTCAGGAGTGAAGCTGCTCTCTGCTGGACTGGGGAGTCCACACTGTAAACTGGAAACTCTCAGGTCAGTTTTACTCTCGACGCTCGGTCATGAGCGTGCAGGAAAAAGGAGAGAGAGGGAAGAGACGAGGACAAAGGAGGAGAGTACTTTATTCTCTGTAGAGATTGCCCAGTTAAATTATATATAATCATTTACTTATTAGTTGTTTGATGGTTAAAAGAGTATGGGATTGAGTGTATTTGGGGATTGTTTTATTCGTGTTTCTGTTCGTGTCGGGGATGTTTTGGACGTTTCGGACGTTTCGGACGTTTCGTGTGAAAGCTAGCTTGGTTTGCTAACCGCCGGAGCATCCTCCGAATGGGATATAAATCATCAGAGTTGCGCACGAGGATAATCAACAGCAGGGGGTCAGGTAGCGCTCGCGGCGACCGGAAAGCCGTGCGGTTCCCCTGACGAAGATCATCCCGGGATTCCAGTTTTTTCATCCCTCGTCTCCTCTCCCTATAACGGTACCGGGACTTTGTTTTGCTCGCGTTAAGAGTGAAGAGTCTATCGTGTTGCGACACTGAGCCCGTACAGGCCTACAACATTTATGGCGGCATAGCACTGACAAAAGTCGCAAGCAAAAATGACTTTGCACGCACAGCTAACACATCTGTGCACACAAATCATTATTGTCAACACTATAACTGCACTCGCGCTCAGTAGTTCTCTGATCGTGTCGTAGATAAACACTTTACTTTAACACTTTAACAAAATAAGAGAGGTAGAGAAGTCGAAGTTTGAAAGATAAAGACTTTAATATCACTTGCACAGAAGTAATAACAAAACCTGAGTTGGTTTGCAAAATAACTCCTGTTCTGAAATCAGGCTTCAGGTTATATACCCAAACTGTGTGAGTTCCTCCTTCCTGCCTACCTGACCAACACCCTATGCCTCGGGCCTAGACATTGGACACCTCTCGTGTCCCCCACCTTAGTTCCCCATTTAATTGAACCAGGTGCCAGCTAGCTAAACATAATAAATTAAAGGGCTCCTTCCCTCTTTATGGTCACTCTGAAGCCCTCCATGCCTTTCTGTCTGGTTGAAATAACCCTATGGTTCGAGCGGTCACCACTTTAGGGGTCAAACATCAACTTGGAACCGGCTGTTTAAAGAAAGTCCATCTCAGAGGGCTATCTGAAGGTGTAATTAGCGCCACTTGGATTTCCCTCGGAATGTGGTCCCTTGCTGAGACTATGCTTTTTCCACACTTCTTTGGTTCATATAGCATGTAGACAAGATAATGGTTATATATTTCCTTTAAATGTTATTGTAAATTTCTCCCATAATCGCGAGAGCAATAATAAAGCCTGTGAGGAAGAAACGATTCATTGAGCGCACAAAGCAAAGCAGCACGCAACTGATGCCCCCGTGCGCACAAATGCTGTCTTTGCTCTCGTGCTCACCAAGTGTTTTCCTGCTCGCTCTGATATTTTTTCTCCTCACAACACAATATACATACTATTGGAATATAACTTCTTATGATATACAAAACATCTCTGTAGATGTACTAATAACATGTATTACAATACAATACACAATATACATAATACTACAATAAAAGGTAATATTAATATACAAAACTATTTTCAAACACTACAGAACTATTTAATATTATACATTTTACACCCATTATTGAATAAACATAAGGATCTAAAGTATTGACTAGTATATATTCGTTTAATTAATAAAACATTTCTACTAAAAGATTTCAACTCAAGTCCTTCATTATGTTAAAAGTAAAAGAGGTAACTTCTTTTAAACACACTTCCTAACATGTTCCTGTTTATTTTGTGTGAAGGCTGAATGGCTGTCAGCTGTCAGAGAGATGCTGTGAAGCTCTGGCCTCAGTTCTCAGCTCCAACTCCTCTAGTCTGAGAGAGCTGGACCTGAGTACCAATGATCTGCAGGATTCAGGAGTGAAGCTGCTCTCTGCTGGACTGGGGAGTCCACATTGTACACTGGAAACTCTCAGGTCAGTTTTACTCAGTGGTCAAACAGTTACACCACAATTTCCATATCAGAGGACAGTTTTATATAACTCAGCTTATAACTCAGTACCCGTGATGACCACATTCATGACTTTGGTATCATTGGAAATGTTACACCTTGTTGTTTAGGTGGATATTCGAATACATCCGTATGCTTGTAACTTTTCAATTAGAAATATAAACATGAACACAAAATATAATAATAGTGCCCCTCCACCGTCCCCCGTATATGGGACGGTGATAGTTAAGAGCAGGGTGAAATACTGGGGGTCTTGGGATGGTTAGAGGGTTAACTCTATTAGACTATAGCACACGAGAAGGCTCTAACATGATTGTAAAGCCAACGTAACTGTACAGTCAAATGTGAAATAGGGATGGACCGATTGTTGATTCTATCAACTATCGACCATGAATGGAATACATCGTCAATCGTCTCAAGTTGTCGATGCCAAGGCGATTTTTTTGTTATTTGTATTGCCGGAAAAACAGCGCTGTGGTGACTACTTTTACAGTGTAAAAAGCCCCGCAAATTGTAATTGAAGTTACCTGGCACAGGTGGAAACGCACTCTGTAGCACTGACCTGCTGTATTCACTCACTGTTACGAGAGGAGAGGGAGGGGCTCAAAACCTACCGGTCTACTTGCGCGGCGAAATGACACACTGGGCTGCATGTCACTTTGACAAACTTTTAAAATAAAAATAAATAGAAAACATCTACTTGAGCGGGGGGGGGGTTCTTTCACCATATTTTATAGCCTATCCTGCAGCGCAAAGGCTGTGCACAGCTTATGGTGCGGTATATATAGTTTTAAATTATTTAGGAGTTGATAATATCGGCCTATACGGTCAAACTAATGAAATATTAGAGACAATTTCATAAAATATGTGTAGTTGACCATGTCCTATTGACGTTAAATAAAGACATCCCAGTCAAAAGTTGTCAGGGGTTTATTTGGAACAGAAAAATAATACATTAATTTCAAAGTAGGCTATATGTATGTACAAAATGCTTTTAAAGAACAAATATAACAGAATATTGAACATAATCACAGATGTAACAGATGGTTAAGTCTTCACAACACTCTTTTAAAACAAAATAAATACTGGCAGAGCAAATTAAATAAAAATGGGCACAAAATTGTCTAGGCCTATTGCAGACTGCAGAACGCAGTCAGAATGTAACGAAATTTGGATTCAAAAGAATGATATTATCCAAAGTTTAAAAGCTTAATCGCATACACAATAATATAGTGCAATTGTATTGTGCAGTGCAAGTATTCCTAAAAATATAATAATAAGTACAAAATTAAAATAGTATAATAGCATAGCCTATATGTTTCTGGCCAAGAACACCAGCATATTCACCCTTTCTGGCTTCAACAAGCTCCTCAGTGGCATGACAACATTGTCCGCAGTGCTAAATACATGCTGAGAAGGTGAACTAGTAGCGCTTATACAAAGATATTCACTCGCAATCTTGGGCATTAACGGAAAGCGTTTCTCTCCTTCCACCATGCGAGTGGGTCACTGTCCCCATCTAGTGCATCTTCTTGCAGGTAGGCTGTTACTTCTGCCTTTGCATGTTGCTCTGTATCTCTTAAAATAATAATAATTCAATTTAATGTTTTAATCCTCTGCACGTTGGTGCAGAGCGCCAAGAATCAAACAAGCACATTGCTCGTTTGATTCTTTCAATGCCAGCATCAAATGCAGTGATTTTTTTCCACGGCTGGATTTGTGATCCAAGAGAGATCCGTAATTGACTGCACGCGATTGTTTAATAACAATATGACAACGTTCAGTTTTTTCTTTATATTTATTTTTGCATTTTTAATGCTTTTATTATAGAGTGAGATAGACAGGAAGGTATGGGAGAGAGAGGGGAAGACATGCAGCAAAGGACCACGGGCCGGGAATCGAACCCGGGTCGCTGCTGTAAGGACTGAGCCTTTAATGGTACGCGCTCTACCCGGTGAGCCCCCCCAACGTTAAGTTTTTTAATGATATAATCGAAGTCAAGTTGGGGTTTTGGCGGATGACCATCTAATTGATTGTGTACATTTATTACGGCTTCTCTTTTACTACATTTTATTGACCGCCTAGCGTCGGCTGTAGTAGGCAATGCCGAACTGGTTTTAATATATAATATCTTAATTTCACATGTATGAAATTGCCCAAAATGATCGCTTTAAACTTACTTGATTGAGTCTAACCTAATTATTTAAACAGCGCTTGAAATGATTCCATTTTGAGCCAAATACGCGGTTGATCTCTGTAACGTGATCACTATGAGATGTTTCCACTGCTCATGGTTATTATAGGATATGTGGTTTCTGGTCGGGCTGTGGGTCTTGTGTCTTGTGGGTCCCTGGTCGGGTTGCGGAACTATTTGGCTATATGTGGGGGTTGCGGGACGGGTATGGTATTGCACGTCGCGGGGACGGGACAATTTTATAATTAATGTTTAATATAATTTGTTTATTGGTCGAGCATATCAACTATCGATGATCGCTAGGGGGCACAATCGGACGATGGACGCTTGTAGACGATTGCCCAAACTTAATGTGAAAAGATAAACACTACATTCAGTCATTCCTACTGTATAGATGCCGGTCTGAATCAGAAATGCGTTCGCCATCACAATGCTTCATGGGGAATCCCTGCTGTGTAGCACAAACCAAATCCATGCGCATGGATTGGGAATCCAAGGGAACGGTTTACAAATCCGAGGGAATGGATTTACAAAACCGTGTGCACGGATTGGGAATCCGAGGGAACAGTTTACAAATACGGTCGCACGGATTTACACATCAAGGTATTTTTTTCTACCATGTGAACCCAGAGGGGCTCCGTACATTTCAGCCATTGTTTACGTGAAGATCATCTCTTTATTGGGTATTTTTTAGTGAATATTTGCATTTATTCACATGCGATTGGATTAGCTACTCATGTGCTGGACTGTATGACTATTGCAGGACACTACTGAATGATGCGCATCAGAGGGGCTAGGAGTATAAATATTGTTGAAATGTAGGATGCATTATTAATAATACGTTCATTATCAATAAAAGTTAGCTCACTATTTTAAAACATTTTAACCTTATTCAGTACAAGAGTCAGCGAAGAGTTTATCGTGTTGCCACACCACAACCGTTTCACCGTTTTTACCACAAATATGGCATCCACGTGAATTGTGTAGATCTGCAAAAAAACGATTCATCAAATTCATCAACGAGTACTAGCCAATGAGAGGCAGAGTAGGGCGGGTCATGACTTCGCCTCTGTCTGCTCTGTCGGCTAAACTCCGCTGCTGCTGATAGACCGTCTCGTGCCACTAAACTTTCTCTCAGATGCCGCAGACAACCGCTGCCCGGACAGAGCTCCACACGGCCACACAAACCGCGCCACCGGTGCCCCTTGGTCGTGACGTCTGAGTGCCTCAGAAAAGGCACTCAAGACGTCACGATAATAATGCCACCTGCGTTCGCAGCAGAGTGGAATGTTCATATAGTGTTTGGCAAAAATAATGGTAAAAACATAGGATTTTACAATTTTTTTCTCTAAATTGGGACTTATTTCACTAACAGTGATAAAACGGCATAGATTACTATGTTGACGATCATATCAAAGACAAATGACCTACGAAATTAGCTATGGCACTTCTCCATTGACCTGCACGGTACAGGAGGTCAAGAGTTTGTATCTGACCCGTGTTGCCTGTAGGGCTGGTTAGTGTTACCGCTAATTGTTATGAACAAGTCTGTTCTTCTTTCCAAACTTCACTCAGTATTTTTTTGTCCAGAATATTAATAATTGTATTGACATTTTAGATTGTTGTGACATATTATGGCGTTTATATAGTTAACTTAATTAGCTGTTGTTAACATTGCTCTTGCTGGTCTAGAAACAATATTTAGTTATATTTAAAATAGAAATCATTTCTAATCCTGTTCTGAATTGATTAATTAAAATATATCTAGCAAAGCAGGAAGAGTGCAGTGGAGGAGGATAGGAAAGCCAAAGTGAGGCACATAGCTGCTCAAAAGAGGAAGCACTGGTACAGGCAAAGGCAAAAAAACACAAGTAACGTGCTTTGGTGGGTGGACTGGAGTTGTGGAGGAGGGGGTATTGTATGTCACTTATTTTAAATTGAGTTAAATTTCACATAAATACATTTTTTAATTCTAATAGATGCGACTGAGTTCTTCTTATTGTTAGCACTACTTCCTATAGTAGGTCTGAACATCACTGACAGGCTTTTATGAGTCACTTAAACAGAGTTTATTTAGAAAAATGTAGCATGAATCATAGGAAGGGTTCTGGGCGCCGTGCATTGATCATTTTATTTGTTTTCTGGCATAAAAATGTTGTCCCCTTTTTGGGCCATCACCAGTTTGCACCCCTGATAATAATACTTTTGATCATATTAGTGTCTGGTTTCCCTTTTTTAATCTATAATCTAGATTGTAGTACAATCTAACAGTGTTCTACGTAAATGTGATACTTTAATCATGTGAAATATAAAGAACCCAAAAGTCCTATCCTTTTAGTTGACCTCGTTACACAGCGCAATAAAGACTAGGGGTTGGGCGCTACAATACTAATATATTATGTTGCCATTGAATACCCGGTTGTTTCCGGTAAGGCCTTCTTCCACGGGTGGCGCTGTTGCAAATGGTCCCAATCCAAATGTGTCGGTTAGAAAACCTAACGTATTATGTCTGAGAAGCTTTCTCTTGGACGCGGCCATCATCAACCGCTGCCCAGACGGAGCTCCACACGTCCACACACACCTCGCCGCCGGTGTCCCTTCAGCGGGACGAGGAAGTGCTTTTTAAAACACTTCTACCTCACCAAAACAACGCCTCTTGAGTTTGGAGTAGAACGTTCAGAAACTGGTTGAGAGACTGGCAAAAACATAGGATTTTACACGTGTGTGTGTGTGTGTGTGTGT
>OOFG01107034.1:0-11391 GCA_900323295.1 Molva molva | reverse complement strand
GAGGAGAGGGGGGGAGGGGAGGGGAGAGGAGAGGAGGAGAGGAGGAGAGGAGAGGAGAGGAGAGGAGAGGAGAGGAGAGTCATATCTATGCCGCAAGCTCATATATCTGCATGGATTTATCTGTGATTAGCATTGATTACTTTGTAGTATTTGTACCACTAATGTGTTGTATAAGTACCAGTACTGTGTTGTATTAGTACATGATTAGTTACTGTGTAGTATGTACGTACCTGTACTACGTAGAGCACCGGCCGACAGCTCATAGACGATGACCTGCTTACCACTCCACACGGTAACAGAGTCCTGTTGAAACACGGTTCATTCCTCAAGTCTATCACCATGGTGACATACATCAAGTACTGCTTCCCAACCAGGAGAACGTGAACCCTAGGTACATGAGCAGGTTCCAGGGACATTTGTAGCCAGAACGTTCTACTGATGTTACCTGGTAATACAAAACTGCCAATAAGAATGAACACATGCAATATGTGGATTAAACTTTGAGGATGAAAGGAACGACCCCATTCAACAACACAGTATGTCTAGTCTCACAGCTCAGGATCAGGTGACCGTGTTCATTCTGACCCCTGGGTGAAATATGGATGGCCTGATGCAGCGAGGATGTGTGTGTGCATGCATGTGCGTCCGTGTGGTGTCTGTGTATGTACGTGTATGTGTGTGTGCATGCATGTGCGTCCGTGTGGTGTGAGCGTTACCGCGGTGACGCAGACCCCCTTGATGTGTATGTGGGTGCGCAGGGCGAGGGGGGGGTCCTCAGCGGAGAGGCTGACGCTGAGCTGGGAGGGGGCCAGCTGCACCGCTGCCACCTGCTGGCTGAAGTGGGCCAGCATCACGTGCTCCAACAGGATGAGCACCGACGACACACTGGCCACCGCCAAGAGGTTCAGGCTGGAGCCCCACTGGAAGGGTCAGAGGTCAGGGGTCAGGGGTTGTAAGACAGGCAGGCAGGCAGACAGACAGGTAGACGTACAGACAGACAGGTAGAAAGACGGGCAGGTTGGCAGAAGGGGAGACAGGAAGGGAAGAAGTCAGGAACATGGAGAAAGACAGACTTACAGACAGAGAGACAGATGGACAGACCGGTAGGCTGCAGGCAGACAGACAGACAGTACCTGGAGCTGGGTGATGTTGCCCTCTGTCTCAGTGGGGGTCTGGAGTTTCCAGGAGACCCTCGAATCAGTCCTGCCATTGCTAGGCTGCAGCATCATCCTCCACATAGCAACCCTGCCCAGACTGGTGCCTGCTGCTAGCACCTCTACACACACATTATATATATAACATGCATGCTCTGCGTGTGTATGCGCTGAACATATGTGTGTTTGTGTGTAGAGGTGCAAGCAGCAAGGACAAGTCTATGTGTGCGTGTGCGTGTGTCTCCTACCTTTACCGCTGCAGTAGGAGACACAGTTGATGAGCTCTCCTCTCTGGAAGCCCAGAGCCTCGTCCAGAGAGAGGACGTAGTTATCATCCCTCTCCAGATCCCACACCCTGCAACACCACAACACTGCTCACCCTTTTCCCAGAGGCATCGCTGTAGGACTGACGTGTTAAGTCAGAAGACTCCTTAGCACGAGTGAGTCATGCTTTCAGAAGGGGTTTTAATACGTGTATTTATACAGTGGCCAGTCTACACGGAGTGGATTTGATTTGAACAGTGTTTTAGCTCGTCTCCCACCGGGAAGTTTACTAGTGCTGGCCAAGGTTGTGTTCGCTGTTAGCCAATTACGTGCTTACGGATCCCCACCTCATGCAACTTGATTGGTCGAAACAAATATGAAGTGAAAGAAAGGGAAATGCCCCGTTCACCCAGATTTGAGTTGTCTGCTATCAGACTTTAGGTTGTTTATGTAAAGTCTGATTTGTGAGACTAGCATAGGACAACTAGGAGACTGAAACTAGTGAGCACATATTGAACACGGACCACGCGTCCTAGGACATAAGGCAGATTCCTCATCAGTGTTATGAGAAGCACCTGTGTTTGTACCCACCTGATGACCTGTTCTCCAGTGGCCGTGAGCAGCAGACTGCTGTCCGTCCAGACTACATCAGCCCTCCTCCCACTCTGACCGCTGAGTTTCACCTGGACACACAGCACCTCTTCACAATAACAGCGCACCAAAAGCACCTCTTCACAGTTAAAGTATAGCATCACAGCTCCTCTTCAGAATAACAGCGCATCACAGCAACTCTTCACAATAAGAGTGTATCACAGCAGTATTTCACAATAGGGCTTGTACGTCGATGCTAAGTCACAACGCAATGACCGCATCCATTTTGGAAGCATAGGGACATTGGAATGTTAGTTAATGTTGGGGTAGAAAGGATTTTTCTGGAATGAATTAAAA
The DNA here is from genome assembly GCA_900323295.1 of Molva molva. Taxonomy (NCBI): domain Eukaryota; kingdom Metazoa; phylum Chordata; class Actinopteri; order Gadiformes; family Lotidae; genus Molva; species Molva molva. The sequence goes on along the minus strand of OOFG01107034.1, from coordinate 9,025 downwards.
CTGTTGTCATTATGGGAAGACGTTGTTTTTGAAACTGCCACAGCGTTTCTCATGCGAGACGTGGTAAAACAAGTTTTGAAGTGCGTCGTCAACAAAAGATCCCATGATGTATTCTGAAGCCCTAAAACAGCGTATTACAGCACCTATTCACCTATGTTCACAGCATGTCCTCGTCTCTTCAGAATAACAGTGCAGCACGTACTCACATTCCCCTCTTCAAAATAACAGCGCATCATGACCTCACAAAGCTGCCTCTCCCAGGAAAACTACATTGTGTACTGTGATATTTTGAACTGGCTGTCAGTACTTTTATGCTGTATCTATCAGAGTAACCTTTTCAGAATAACAGCATACGTCTGCTTTTGGCTGTAAAGTAAGAACTTAGGAACAGGTAGAGATGTCTAAAGGTTAGCGTGTTTGACTCCTAGCTGAAATGTTCGCAGGTTCACCAGTACGCATCCTTAGGTAGATGCCCCCTCACCTGCCTGCCTGCTCCTCCATGACATGTATCTAGTCACTTTGGATAACAGCATCTGCTTAGCGACTCAATAAACCAGTCATAGTAGTCTGACCTTCATGAGCTCCTGGGCGCCCCCCTCTGGCCCCAGGGTGTACTGCGACAGCGTGAGGCTCTCCGTGACCACGGCCAGCGCCTCTCTCTTCTCCAGGTAGAAGAGCTTCTGGACGGGGCTGTCCAGCGCCAGCAGCACAGCCGTCCTGCCTCGCTCGTCCACACTGTGCACCTTGCCTACACACACACACAGCACATGAACACACACAGCACATGAACACACACTACCTTTATTGGATTGTAGTAGTGTAGTATAGTAAAGTATAGTATGCCTTGTGCTGTGTGTTTGTATTGTAATGTATTGTATTGTATAGTGTGTGTTGTGTCGTGCTGTGTATTGTATTGTGTGTATTATAGTGTAATGTATTATTGTATTGTGTGTTGGGTTTTGCATAGTGTGTATTGTATAGTGGTGTCATGCTGGGTATTGTATTGTGTGTATTATAGTGTATGGCATTGTGTGCTGGGTCATAGTGTGTGGTGTATGGTGGTGTCATGCTGGGTATTGTATTGTGTGCTGGGTCATAGTGTGTGGTGTATGGTGGTGCCATGCTGGGCCCACCGTCCACAGTGCTGACGTAGAACACCAGGCCCTCCTGCAGGCTGCTCTTCAGGCCCCTCCCCTCCTTCCCCTCCCTCCCCCAGGTGAACTGGTCCAGCGCTCTCTCATCTCCACTGACCGCTGCTCTGGCCAGTACCACCATGTCCCTGAAACCACACACACACCTCAATATACACTCTACCTCAACACACACCTCAATATACACTCTACCTCAACACACACCTCAATATACACTCTACCTCAACACACACCTCAATATACACTCTACCTCCACACACACCTCAACATACACTCTACCTCCACACACACCTCAATATACACTCTACCTCCACACACACCTCAATATACACTCTACCTCCACACACACACACACACACACACACCTCAATATACACTCTACCTCACACACACACACACACACCTCAATATACACTCTACCTCCACACACACACACACACCTCAACATACACTCTACCTCCACACACACACACACACCTCAATATACACTCTACCTCCGCACACATGCAATCTCATTCAACATCACACACACTCGACCTCAATACCAAACACTACCTCAATATACACACACCTCATGTACACTACCTCAACACACAAACATTACCTCAACACACACACAATGTACCTCAATACCACCTCCACATATCTCAACACCACTAATACATTCATGGTGGCCTTTAGGCTGTCCTTGGGTCTGTAGCTATTGTGTCGTCTTTCAAACAAATATATTTTGATTAAGATCTTTGGTTACACATTTAACACAAGAAATGTAGTGTGTGTGTGCGTGTGTGTGTGTGTGTGTGCGTGTGCGTGTGCATGTGCGTGTGTGCGTATGTGCGTTCTACATACTCTCCCGGGGGCGGGGCTCTGAAGATGCAGCAGCTCAGAGCTTTGCTGTAGTCGTGCTTCACCAGGTGGGTTCCTTGTACACGTCCTCTGGCGTCCAGCTTCCAGACTGCCAACACGCCCATCTAAACACACCACATCAAACTGGTTTCACACAGGATCTACAGTCTGGCTTCTGCACAGGAGTGAAAGAAGAGCTTAAAAACACAGTGCAAATCACAGTTTGAGGGAATTCTTCTTCCATATTGGGACGCTTTTCATAAACTTTTTTTTTGTAAAACAGGATATTGGGGCAGCACTAAATATAGGAAGGAATGTGATTTGGTCATTGAAGATGCAGCGGTCGTCTGACTGCTGCAGTGTTCCACTTCTAATGAGTGCTCCACCTCCTCGGCTGGTGAACCTAGCTTCATAATCAATGGAAGGTGCTTCTAATGAGTGCTCCACCTCCTCGGCTGGTGAACCTAGCTTCATAATCAATGGAAGGTGCTTCTAATGAGTGCTCCACCTCCTCGGCTGGTGAACCTAGCTTCATAATCAATGGAAGGTGCTTCTAATGAGTGCTCCACCTCCTCGGCTGGTGAACCTAGCTTCATAATCAATGGAAGGTAGGACGGTTCTTTTCTTTTGCTAGTTGTTTGTGGACAGAGCCATCGAATGCAACGTATCCGGTGTCCCCAAATCTCGAGGCAGCGCAAGCGTCAACTCACCATTTTCCCTCATAAATGACATCATTCTTTGTACATTTCTTTTTCTCAAAGGAAAGGTTTAGTGCTGCCGTGTGTGGGCTCCTCCTCTCACCTGATCCCAGTGCTGCCCGTGTGTGGGCTCCTCCTCTCACCTGATCCCAGTGCTGCCCGTGTGTGGGCTCCTCCTCTCACCTGATCCCAGTGCTGCCCGTGTGTGGGCTCCTCCTCTCACCTGATCCCAGTGCTGCCCGTGTGTGGGCTCCTCCTCTCACCTGATCCCAGTGCTGCCCGTGTGTGGGCTCCTTGTCTCACCTGATCCCCGGTGACGAGGCGGCTCCCAGAGCAGCTCCACTCCAGCAGGGTGATGGGGGCCCCGTGTGTGGGGGGCAGGGGGTTGTGCTCTCCAGAGGGGTGTGAGAGGAGCAGGACCTCGCCGCTCTCCCAGCCCAGCACCAGCACCGGCTTCATGGGGTGCCAGCGCAGCACCGTGGCCTGGTCTGGACGCTCCAAGTGGCAGCTCTCCACAAACTCCCCCTGCAAAACACCCACCGGTCAACCTTGTAGATATAGACCACATATACAACCTACAGGCACTGACAACATGCTTACGACATGTAGTATGTGTTCAGCTAGTATGTATGTAGTATATACGTAGTAGAGATAGAGAGAGACAGAGACAGAGAGAGAGAGAGAAGAGGAGAGCAGAGGAGAGAAAGAGAGAGAGAAGAGGAGAGAGAGAGAGAGAAAGAGAAAGAGAGAGAGAGAGAAGAGGAGAGAAAGAGAGGGAGAGAGAGAAGAGGAGAGAAAGAGACAGAGAGAGAGAGAAGAGGAGAGCAGAGGAGAGAAAGAGAGAGAGAAGAGGAGAGAAAGAGAGAGAGAGAGAGTGAGAGAAAGAGAGGGAGAGAGAGAGAAGAGGAGAGGAGAGAAAGAGACAGAGAAGAGGAGAGGAGAGAGAGAGAAGAGGAGAGGAAGAGAGAAAGAGGAGAGACAGACAGACAGACAGACAGACAGACAGACAGACAGAGAGAGAGAGAGAGATTTTCATTAAGTCTATGGAACTTGTTTTGAATTACTGTTTGTTAGCAGCTGTGGGGGCCAGTGAAGGTAAATGTATTAGACACACGATATTAAATGACTATAATAATCAAAATCCTTGCCACTATACAATCCTACCAACAACAACCAAGCATTAAAGACGACCATTACACAAACTACTGGAGTATGTTACACATCACCATAGTATGTAACACACTGTAGTAGAATGTTACACATAGTAGAAGTATGGAACACATTATTGTAATATGTTACACATCATCGAAGTATGTGATACATCATCACAGTATGTTACAAATCATCGTCGATGTTACAAATGGTAGTAGTATGCTCCACAGGTCCTCTTTGACTGCTCCTCACTGTTTACCTGCTGGAGGTAGAGGTCCACGTTGCCTCCGGACGTCGAGCTGCTGGAGGCGATGGCCAGGATGGGGTGCCTGGGGTGCCATGCCAACTGGGAGGGGACCCCGCTGCTGGGAGGGGCCTCGATGCGGTGGTCGAAGTACACCGCCATGGGCGGGCGACTCTGGGGGGGGGTGTGATGAACGGAGGAGGGTTTATTCTCACCTAAATCTAGTGGTTGGCAAGACTGCTTGAAATGCAGGATTGAGTAAATGCATGACAAACAATATAGCACCACATTAGTACTACATTAGTGCTAGCAGCGGGTTCCCTCCCAGTATAGCACTACATTAGTACTAGTGGTACCATCCCAGTACTATATAGTACTAACGTTAAGTTAACGTTACATTAGAACTGTATTAGTTTGAAAGTCCTACAAGCACACACACACACACTGGCACACCTTTGAAGCTGATGTGTGGCTCATGAATGCAAATGGCTTTATTGGCTTACTGATACAATCCTTACATATATACGCTATGAAGCTGAGGTATAGAAAGTTGAATTACATCAAAAATTACTCTTTAACTAGCAGACACAAGTTAGCATTTACGGTAAGCATTATTTGAATAGCTTTCGCGTATTAAAAAGATACAATGTAGAGTGTGGCTAGACCTCTCATGGATGCCTCCCGGGACAGTAGGTTAATAGTAGACACTACCAATGACATGCTGAGCAAACGCATAACACCGTGACAGTAATCCACTGATGTTCTGTGAGGCTAGCATGATAGCTAGCTAAGGTTAGCCGACGCTAACCCTTATTTGAGTGCACATAATAATTATAACATAAACCACGTCATACGAGAAAGAGATCATTAAACCGCTACCTGCGGACAGTCTTCGCCTTTCTGTCGAGTTCAAATAGCTTTAATCCACTAAAACTTGAAGCAAAGCATTACTTTGTTAAACGTGTTTAGCACCGTTGGTGCGCGAGAAGCGTCGCTCTCCGTTACCCTGACAACAACTTCTGACGCTAAAGGGGGAGGGGCTACAGTAATTGAGAAAAGTCTGGGATCGTTTATCGACGTATTGACAAACGTGTGTGATAGAGGAATTAACTAGCTTGAACTTTGATATAAACTCAGACACCAGGTTAACGTGACGTTCAAACTATACTCAAGCGGACCTGTCTTTGGTTATATCCATGGACAGATCAACAGGTGGAGAGCACAGACCATAAGCAGTTTAATCAGCATTACCGTTTGTTTACCTTACAACTCTGTTTAACCTTACAACGCAAAACCTATTTTATTTTGTATAACAATGCGACACAGAGACCTACGACTTAAATGTTATCCATTTCAAACTATAACTTAAACCTATTATTTTTAGTCTAGTATAAATACATTATGTAAAATTGCATGTATGTGCTGAAAAGGCCAATGAAATCAGAAAAACAAGCCCATATCCTAAGTGTTAAGGCAGGAATAGTTTGCGTTTTACTGTGCTTCTCATGTCTGGGTGAATGTGTCCCAGGACATCCTTCATAAGGGGAGGGAGGGAGATGTTTCTTCACAGGAAGTGGTCCAAGAGGACTTCCTTTGGTCTAGCACAATAAGAGTATCCTGTGATTCAGTCTTAATAAGTTCCACCCGGCCAAGTGGTTGTCCTCTTAGGATGTGAGGGTTTGTGTGTCTTATCCGACATATTAACCCAAGGCATGGTCTTGTCTCGTACGTTTGGTGGTCAAGCAATAGTACATTTTTGAGGGTGCCTTTGCTATGGCAATTTGGTCATGACCAAAGAATCTTATAACCATAGAGTCAGGGAGGATCACAACATGTTCATCTAAAGGGTGACAAAACAACACACTGTCATGGCAACAACACGCTGTCATGACAACCACCCGTGGTCACGGCAACAACATACATCCACCAGACATCAAGATGTCCATCCTTATCAGCCCAGTGTTGTGTATCAAAGCAAATAGTTCAGTATTATGGTATGTTTTTTTATTGTACAAAAAATAAAGTTATATCTATAGAGCATAGAGCTCTTCCTCAAATAGTACCACAGTTCTCTTCACCTTTCAACTGTCCGTATTTCAGATCATTTCAGCTGACCAACCCCTCCTGGACAGCTTGTCATAGATGCTCCAGGCCAAGACGTGAGGTTCATGGAGCCTCCAGCTGTTTCTTCAGACTCTTCTCCAGGAGAACGAGGCTCTGAACGGCCAGACTCCTGCAGTCTGCATCTGTATCAGCTTCAGCCACATCTAGAGAGAGATGGGACTATTTTGATATAGTTGATACACCCTGTCAGGCCCACAGAGACTAAACAGAGAAGGCATTTTCCTATAATAGTTTCTGGGTCGAACTCAAAACATTAGTTAATTAGGATTCTTTAAAAAGTATATAGTATACTATAATATCAACTAATAATAACTATTGTTCTTAAAGTTATAAGTAAGCATCCTACCTAGAGCAAGATGCCTAACCCCTACCTGCTCCTTAATAACATGTATCTGAATTCACTGCCAGTAACTCTGGAGAGAAGTATGTGCTATGACTTAATAGTAAAATAGTTATTCTGGTAATTTCCTGACTGAATCAACTCTTTTCCTTTAAATAAAATCTGAGGATGTGATCCCTGGAGCGTTCAAGTAAAAAAATGAATAGGATGAATGATGAGCTAATCGCGTCACTGCTGGTCTGCACAGGACATCCTGGAACACTCTTTATTCCCAGAAGCCTTTGCTGCAGCTGGGCGCGTGTGTGTGTGTGTGTGTGTGTGTCCATGTGCGTGCAAAGCGGGGAGGTCACTTTCGGATGTCTAGCAGCTGCAGTCTGAGGTCTCAGGCCAGATACAATCCCTGAGCCTTTACCTGGTAGCTTTACCTGCTAGCATGTTAAATAGCTAACTTAGCCTATACATGTTAGCATGTTTAACAGCTTGCTGAAGGTTTACCTGCTAGGCAGGGTTTGAGTGTTTGAGTGACTTAGCAGCAACCTACTAGCCATGCCTCGAGTGCTAAAGCATTGCATCACAAACGGCACACATAACCTTTAAAAAGCTAACGTAGCCTCTACTTGCTAGCATAATGAACAGCTAACATAGCTTTTATTGACTAGCAACTAGTTTGTCCAACAATACAGTTATCCCACATCATTCCACAACAATAAAATACAGTAAGTGTACATGAAAAAGATGAACTCACAATACAACAGCCCACATCATCACGCAACAATACTGAACAGCAACATTACATAAAGTATAACGCAGCAGCACCCAATAGTGTCAAGCAAGTTTCAGATTAGTCATAGTCTAAAGACTGGACATTGGACAATATTTCACACCATTAGATCGCTGATATCGACATTCAACCACTTTTTTCCTAATATCAAGGACATTCCTAATATATTGGTCCTCTGGGAAATATGTGTGAAACATTGTACAATGTGTAAACAGGACTAATCTAAAATAAATGGGCTCTCAATGAGCTATTGAGATTAGGACGCAAAAAAGGGGGAATATTGAAGGTCAAACTGAATTCATCATCGTGGATATCATTGTGTGTGTCGCCGTCCGAAACAACCCAAATATATTAAATATGTCTTAAACGAATCAATCCGATTTTACGGTAGGCTATAATATAAAACTAAAAAGGCAATAAAAGTGTGAGTGTTGTTGTGTCACCGACTCAAGGCGAGCGTGTCATCAGTTAGAGACACCGCAAGAGGGACACCCGGTTGTTATGCCAATCCCAGCCGCGCCGCGCCGTGCCGGGCCGAGCCGGGCCAGTATAGTATAGTGGGACAACGCCATCCTGTAGGCCTACCTGCGGCCGGGGGCCGTACAGTGTAGTGGTGAGTGAGTGGGGGTTTAATGGGCTAATGGGAGTCTGGAGCCCTATTATCTGGGCAGCAGTGTTGACTATGCATGAGTTTGACCCGAAATGAGACCGAGCATGTTAGAAACAGGTGGGGAAACAGGTGGAGCAGTAGAGCAGGATGGGTTGGACAATAGAACAGAACAGAGCAGAATAAAATACAATAAACAGCTAACATAGCATTTACCTACTAGCCAGGCTCTGATAAAAACATGGAGGTCTAAGCTAACGTTTACCTGCTAGCCAGGCTCTGATAAAAACATGGAGGTCTAAGCTAACGTTTACCTGCTAGCCAGGCTCTGATAAAAACATGGAGGTCTAAGCTAACGTTTACCTGCTAGCCAGGCTCTGATAAAAACATGGAGGTCTAAGCTAACGTTTACCTGCTAGCCATGCGCGGGTCTCAAACAGCTGCTCGCTGAGTTCCAACAGGAGGCTCTCACTGGGCATGCTCAGAAAGACAGAGCAGACAGCGAAGAGGATGCCTCGCCTCACCATCCTATTACAGAGAGAGTTCAGGTCGAATGACAGTGAGACAGGGGTGGAGGTCGCCATAGCCAGAGCCTGTACACCTTGCATCACATCTACACCCACTTACTGGTCGGCATGGTACCGCAGCACCCAAACGAAGTCTAGCAATGCTCGGGCCATCTGAGGCGCCACCTACAAGGAAACAAAAAGAAAGGAACAGAGTAGAATGAAATACGATAAACTGAATAGAAAAGAGCACAACAGAATACAATCGCTGCTTTCTTGCTGCAAATAGAAAAATAAAACAAATACGTTGTTTAAATATTTTACAGGGCAGGATATGTAATGTTGGTATAATATATGTTGAATATATATGAACAACAGATAAGACATGATCAAAGAGCACAAAAAACAAGAACATTTTATAAATTAAATATCTAAACTGTTTATGTAAGAAAATGTTTCTTTCAGTCGTCATGTATTTTGTGTGTGAATTCAGCGCCCCCCAGTGGGCAGCCATGCTAATGACACCTCAACAAGGTTTCCTCTAACGTCTGTAGGGGAACATGAGGGCTGTGGGGG
>OOFG01107033.1:0-11929 GCA_900323295.1 Molva molva | reverse complement strand
GCATGTTCTTCTCAAGTAGCCTAAAGCGTCTCTGAATATGCTTTGGTCCTGAGGTGACTGCAGCCCACTCAGTTTAGTCTGTACTTGTTGAAGGTCCATGCTGACTTAGTCAATCTTTGCACTCTGACAGCAGAGTCAGAGCTTTTGTGCAAACGCGAGCATTATTTAAGCCCTAAAATGTATTTACATTTTTTTTCAAACCAGGTGTGCTATATTAAATGATGCTTGGTGTGATTCTGCAGATGTAAACGAGTACAGCGAGTTTGCACATCATTAGGGAAAGTGTCTATCATTATGCTGTGCAAATGTCGTTAAGTCCTAAGTGTTAAATCAAGCCTTGTGAATCATCAGCCACTGTGTCCCAGCGTGGGAGATGAGAGAAAATTACAGGTTTCTGCAATGGCTGTTTGTCTTCTCTTTCTGTTCGAGGATTAATACCCCTTCATCCAGATCCCACCGACGCTTTGCGGTGTGAAATGATGTGCGTCTGCACGCTTATTGAAATGCGGCCACGCGACTTGATGCTCCATGGAAATTTATTAAACGTTACACATTTGTGGCATGTAAATACTGTAGGTTACTTCTGAAGGTCTAGAAAACAGTACAAATCGTAGCCGAGATACTGTATATATGATGGTGAATGTGTGAATACGGTTCCTGTAGGATCACAGCCTTGCCACAAACTGCGGTAGCTAGAATGAATAGCGACCCTGTCTGCTTTGCCCTTAATGTGGCTCCGCTGGCTCTTGAACAAACAGTGTATAGAATAGCACCCCGGGGGAGGGGGGAAACCAGCAGGAGGAAATGGCACGGGAGCCGTTAGAAAAGTTTCCCATCCCTAGAAAGATAATCTTGAAATAGATGTAGAAAAGAGGTACAATCTTGAAATAGATGTAGAAAAGAGGTACAATCTAGAAATATATGTAGAGAAGAGGTTCAATATTAGAAACAAGGGTGTATCTAGAAATAGACGTATAAAAGAGGCAGAATCTAGAAATAGACACAGAAAAGAGGTAGAACCTTGAAATAGATGTAGAATAGAGCCAGAGAGGCCAATGATGACTCACATGCGTGGTTGTTATTATTGATGATTGATGATAAGAGCCATCACTGTTTTGGATGTTATGAGTATGATCTAGCATCTTTTTGGCATTAGTTTACCTTGTTCTCTTGTCCTAGTCATCATCGCTGTTCCTTTTTTTGCAAGTGTTTTTGCAGCACACACACATCTGCTGCAGCTGTTTACGGTCAACCTCCCCGTTCCCGGATCAGTTCGGCCTTTGCGTTTACGCTGCAAAAAGCCCTCAAATAAACATGGGAATTTAAACAAGCTTATGTCTTAACAGTGGGTGTTGTTTTAATGGAATCATGCATTTTATTGGATAAGTGGGACCCTGAACCTAATACAACTGGGTTGTTTCTTTCAGTTCTCGCTGTCCTCCTGCTGCCAAGTGGTAAGAAAAATAGATTTCCCAATTCTGTAACATCTTCTTTAGATCAATTCTCGTGGATGTTTGTAGCTCCCTTCATTCATTTGTTTTTGTCTGCATTCCATTGGCATCATTCATTAGACAATAACTGCTATGTCTAAATGTCTCAGACTTCTGTTCAGCAGTGAATTTCCCTCTCTGTGTGCGTTTATTCGTCTATCCATCAACCGATCGACTCATTGGTTTGAACAGCTTGGTGCCAGAGCGGCGACCACAGGCAGCAGGGTGGGGTGGTGGAGACCAAGAACTTCACCTACCCGGTGGGCTCCCGGGCGGTGCTGCCCTGCCACAGCCCCCGCATGGTGTGGACGCGGGACCGGCTGCGGGACAGACAGAGGGTGGTCCACTGGGACCTGGTCCGCACCTCTCCAGAGTACTCGGTGGAGCGGATCCTGGATATGTCCCCCGGGGAAGGGGTGCAGCCCCACCAGAGGCTCTACAACGCCTTCAACAAGGGCCGCGTGTCCGTCCCGCAGTCCGCCTTCAGCGACGGAAATTTCTCCCTGGTCATCAACAGTGCGTGTTTCCTTCCTTAAGACTCGGTGCTTTGAAATAGCCCTGAGCAGTTTTAATGACATTGTTGTTTTGGTGTGTTTTCTTTCCTCTCTCCAGATGTGTCGAACGCAGACAGAGGGGTCTACACGTGTAACCTGCACCATCACTACTGCCAGGTCCAACAGTCTATTAAAATCCAGCTCAACGTCACCAAATCAGGTGCCGCCTCGTTCCTTTATTTGAAGGGAGATGATCTATTTTGAAATACATTTGGAAAATAATCTTTGGAAATACATTTTGAAGCACATTTTGAAATACATTTTTTTACATTTTGTTATTAGCTTTTTTGTGCGAAGAACTGAGAGGTAACATCAATTAAAGTTAAATTGGGTTTTTTCTGCAGCCCGTAAGGAGAAGCGTTACTGGGACGGACAGAGGACGGTGTTTGTTGTGCTGCTGGGCCGCTCGGTGGCGCTGCCCTGTGTCAACCGACGCCCGCTGTGGCGGGACGGCCTCCTGGAGGACCAGCAGCAGGTGGCCCACTGGGACTACCAAGCCCCCGGCGTGCGCCAGGACCGGGCCGACCGCCTGGTGGACCTCTACGCCTCGGGCGAGAGGCGGGAGTACGGGCCGGTGTTCACCCCGGACAAGATGAGCCTGGAGGAGGACGCCTTCGTCGACGGGGACTTCTCGCTGAGCATCTCGGACCTGGCGCCCCAGGACAAGGGGCTGTACTCCTGCCACCTGCACCACCACTACTGCGGCGTGTACGAGAGACGGATCTTCCGGCTGACCGTGGGACCCCCCCTACGACGGTCTCCCGCTCCTCCTCCTCCTCCTCCTCCCCCCATCCTGACCTCAGCCCCCAGAGTCCCTCACCACGTCGAGCCCAACCCCAGTAAGGAAAGAGGTCTTTACATGGTCCATGCAGGAAAACCAACGTGTTTCAATAGAAAGAATATCAAAGAATAGATATAACCGTCCTGAAATGGAAAAAGAGTCGTAAGAGATTGAGGCCGTTGTGTGAGAAGACTTGGTGTATTTATGAGCATATTTGGTTAGTTGAGTCAGTTGGTCCCCTTGCCAATTTTGCCTCGCCTCAACCCTCTGTTTTTGTGTTTAAGCTGCAAAGGGGAAGAGGAGGACATGGTAAATATGCAGAAAGAAACAAAGAAAGACTGATTTTTGTGTTAAACTGTGTTGGGTTTCAACCTAAATGTTGTCTGTCATGGTTCAAGAAGCGGTCTACAGTAAGTAGCCACTAATTGTCCAAACCGGAAACAAGGGGTTATTTCCACTGCATTCCTGGCTTTAGTAGGAGGATCCTGAGAGGTTAAACTAGACGCAATGTAGCTCTCGTTTTTGTTTATTTCTTCTCCTCTGGGATTTAGGTCAGCGTCATAACCAACCAGTATCTGTCTGTGGCTGCAGCTTGTTTATCAGCAGTTCAAGGAAGTCACATCTGTTACATCTGCTAACATCTGGGCCAGTTGTGACTAGTGAGAACAGAGCAAAATGAGGAGGGAGTTCAGGTATGTGTTGGATTATAGATTCTCCTTCCTCCTTTGAACGAGGAGCCATAGGGACGTCTAACAGCTCTATAGAAATCACGTGAAGAAATGTCCAAGTGGTACGGATGGTATCCTGTCTGGTTCTCTGGGTCTATGCCAGCAAAGAAATCTAGCAGAACTCTGCAAGGCGGGGCTATTCTCAATGGAAGATTAAGGCCAATCATAAAGTGCCCCGAATCTGATTACAGCAATTATCTGTCATTTACAAAACAACATTAAGGCCTTTCTGTGCTTTAATGCTGTAATTATTGCTGACAAGTTAAACGTTGCTGGGTGATAATGACGGTGGCTGGGTCGAGCCGTGAAAGAGGGCGTCCATGAATCTTAAATGTATTGACTCAACGTCCTACAGGACCCTCACACATGCTGTTACCCAGGCGCAGCTTGTGTGGAACGTCCCTTTACATGTGGCCGCTTGTCTGATCTGTCAGAGAAAATGCTAAGTAGGCAACAGATGAAGGCTCTGTGACTTCCTCTCCGGTGGGGGGGGGTCTCTGGTTGGGTCCCACAGATGACCTTGAACACGACATATGGAGTTGTGTGCATGTTAAGCACTATAAACATTAGCAGGTGATAATGACCAACCCTGCGCCCCCTTAGCACACATGAGGTCATTTCCTCCCTCATCTGGCCTGATTACAAACCGTTTATTTGGTTTTCTTGGTCTCTCTTTGATCTGTAAGCTAGTGTGCAGGTGTAGAATCAAAACTTTCAAAAGTTTTTCTCCACAGACCTTATCTTCACTGCATAGTTGACTGAGAAATAGTTGATTTTCTTTGGCTTTCTCTTTGGAAAACCTAGTACAGTCTGAAACATTTATTCTATTTCTTAAAGCAATAATTGCAGCTTTTACTGACATTACCAACTAATATATTATCAATAATAAATTCCAACTGTCAACTATGCAGCAGTCCTTAAATTTACGGTCTGAACTGAGAATAACTGTTCATAGAGAATTTACTGAATAAAAACAACTGACCTATTTCTAATTCAAATACAGGGTGTCATTTATAACTGCGGTGTGATGGTACAATATACTTTAGCTCTTGTGCCAAATTGATGGAGAAATAGATAGTATTTCCCAGAGTCCCAGGGCAGAGGTTAGACCAAATGGGTGTTTATACATTGACCCTTCTGGGAACAGCTGCTAAGAAGATTGCAGGTTTATCACTGCTACCTATTATTTTGAAGTCTCTCTGTGTGGCATACTGTGTGTAGACGAGGCCTCACAGTAGTTGAAAATAGTGTCTGTCTTTGTTTAACCAATTCAATTGTTGTGGTTAAATGTGGTACCCAATACAGTGTTATAACGGCTGTAGCCTTGCTTGCTTCTTATGGTTATTTCATTGTTGACGTTACTGTTGTTTTCATAGGATTTCGTTGAAGCCTCAAAAAAAAGAAAAAGGTGTCGCATATTTTATTTTCCATGCGTGCTGAAATGGCTTCTGTGTTTATTGGAAGAAGTGGGAAAGAGAGTCAGACAGACGGACTGACCACATACAAAATGTTATTTTTCCTCATGGTTCTGATCTGCTCTTCTGGTTAGGTCTGTGTGTTTCTAGAAGAGAAAGAAAACCAGCTGCATGACATCAGGTCTGGAAGCCATTACAGCCAAAGCATTTTGACATTTAACTCCTGGCCGCTCCGTTCTCCGGCCAGCTCTTGGAAAAACATGAAATAGTCCCCAAAAGGAATAATATTTTGACACATTTGGATGTTATTTTCTAATCTACAGTACATGTATATTACCATTTCTGAGTGGTAACATATAATACACAAACAAATGATGTATGTACATATACGTATATCAATGACTTGGATCATGATGACAGTTAGTATGCCAATTGAATTTACCAGTAAAACAAAAAAAAGAAGTCTAGCTTTTTCAAAAAAAGTGCAATATTTGATTTCTCCTTGGCTCATAGGCGAGACTATAGACTATTATTAAATAGAATCCAGTGAGCTGCAGAAGCCATTCAAGCCCATTTAATTGAAACTGTTATGGTTCCACTAGGCACCAAAGAGGTGGAGATGCCAAGAGTGGTGAACGTCATTCTTCCAGAGCAGCAGGGTCACATGACGCAGCAGCTGGGATACATCCTGGCTTCCTTCTTCCTGCTGGCCCTCATCCTAGCAGCCATCATTGTGCTCACGCAGCGACGCAGAAAGAGAGGTACTGTCCCTGATGACATGTTAGCTGATATAGTATAGAGGAAGATTTAAAAAACACTCTTGCATGCTTTTGAAATGCATTGTACAATTGCACATTTCCTTGATTCTGTGTTTGATTTTGTGTGTACATTTCAGAGACAGACTACGAACTCCGCAGATATGATCGGTAATACCTATATAACGTTATTTAAATTTACATTATCAATATACATCATTTTATGTAATTTGCACTATGTGGCCAAATTGGGATCACTTGGTAATAATTCATGAAATGTTATTTCTCTGCAGAGGCCATGAGCTCTGTGTTGGTGAGGTGTCGATGACCAGCACAGAGCTGAAGACTTGCAATCACGAACCTCTGAATTCAGGTAAGTCTGGTCCACATACACACACACACACATACACACACACACGCACACACACACACACACACACACACACACACACACACACACACACACACACCCACACACACACACACACACACACATAAGCTTGTGTGATCTGACTGCTGTAATCTCCTGTGGATTTTATTATATTATAACACATTTCTAAACTGGGCCCTTCCATAGATTACAAGAACAACCTACTGAAGGAGATAGACTTGTCCAAAGGCTGCAATAAGGGTGAGTAGAAATTGTAGTATGATTCCAAAAAAGTTACAAAGAAAAGCTAAATTAAAGTCGCAATGTGTAACATTTCAACCATCTTAAAATAACCTAGACATATCTGCAGTCAAAGCTGATCGTGATTTAATAATGTTAGCAATAAAATCACATCCTATTACTGATATATTCTACAAATAAAAACTGCTGGCCAGCCGGTACTTCTCTCTTTGTTTACAAGAATCGTACTATCAACCCTCACAAACCCCCCCCCACTCACGCCCCCCAGCCAGCAGAGCTACGTAGTTCACGCCACACAGCTGCACAGCCAGTAGAGTGGACAGGACATTGTTATTGCGATTTCTCCCACCTACTAACTGGGTGGGGCTCAATCTTACACATTGCAACTTTAATGTCAGTAAAATAAGAAAGTATTCAAGGTCTCAGCAGAAGTGAAAGGATTTCTTTAATCATGGCTCTTTTCATCTTCCATTCACTTCTGCCTTCAGAATTGTAGGGGAAGATTTGGATGTGATGTGAGATTGGTGGATTGCTACTGGCAGGTCCAGGGCAGTGGAGAGAGGAATAAGTGGGAGGACGAAGCCATGCAGAAACCAAAGATGGGCGACTGTGTAAGGACAGGAGGATAGTTCCCTCTGCTCTGATTCTGGCTCAGCCAAAATGTCTTGGAAAATAATCGTTTTTTATGGTTTTGATACACATTTGGTTCTCTTTAACTACAATATGGTTTAACATATATAGTTTCTTTTTGTCGTTACGTTTTCGTAAGTATTTCTTATCACATAATTTTACATTACATAGTTGGTTCTTTCTCAAATGGTTCTAAAGTGCATGCTTTGTGTGTAGCTTATGTCTGTGTGCTTACACAGCTGCAACATGTGTGCACTTCATTATACACGATTCATCATACAGGATTTACAAAGATTAATGAATTATAATACTTTTTGAATTTTGCTCACAATATTCTTTACTGTAATACAGAAATATTCAGCATGTATCACCGGTTAAGCATACTGTATGTAGGCAGTATTTCAAGGGTTTTGTTTAAAGTGGATATTACAGAGGACACCCGTTTTCATAGGATGCCTCAATATTACCAACAAAAAATACTCTTTTCAACATACTCTATATTTGAATAAAATTGCACTTAATTAATTCATAGGAAACATAAACAGGGAAATCAGAAAACTATTTCACACCCACAAAACTCTCCATTGCATTATGAATGATCACAATAAGAATGTAAGAAAGATGGACTGAATCTGACACAACTCAGGAAATAAACAGTTAAAATTGTCTATCCTCTTCCATCTAAATATTTGTTATTATTTATGTAGGTTGGTTGTACAAGCAAGCATTGTTTTAAAGAAACCCTGGTTGGCTTTTTCCGTTTAATTGGATCTGCTGGTAAATGCATGCAAACTTTTCGTACACAACATCTATAAACTGTGTTGTCATGGTACTCAATCACCTACTTTGTTAAACACAAACACAACCTTGAGTGCCTTTTCCTTTGCGTTCTTTTTTTCAATAAAGGACTCTTGTTTGCACGATGTAGCCTAGTTCTACTGGTTAACTCATTGTGGGCGTATGTTGTTATGAAGACAATCTAATGTTTGCAACTATGTTGCTCACAGTTGGATAAACTGTGTTGAACCACTCATTGGGCACATTATTCCAATATTTTGTGAGCGTTTATGCCCACAAAATATTATAAATATTATTGTTGATTTGGTATGCCGACTGCTCGCCTATCCTCGATGTTAAAGAGCTAGACAACACTACCCCCTACTGTTTCATTCATGTGAAAACCCAGAGACATAAACATTTCCTGATATATATATTTTTTTCAATATATATATATAGGCCCTACATTCCCCAATGGTCAGGTGACGGTATGGATTAATTTACTAGTTACGCTATATCTTAATATAATCGCATTTAAAGACATTTCAGGATTATATAATTCTTATTTGTTGTGTGTCTATTACGTTGTTAATACAATAGACCTGTAGTAGCCATAATACACCACTAGATGGCATTATTGTCTTGCAGATTGCCTCCTGGATAAATAGCAATATTCCAAACTCCATATCGCAAGGATGTGTGGACTGTCCCTTCCTGTTTTAGTGCCGAGACAGCCACCGTACCGACACATTGGAGCAGGGATACACTTTCAACGTGATTATGTCTGTTTTTTCGCTCTGCGTATCAAACAATCGCTTATTTATACCTCGGCGTTGGATACACAGTTTAATGTATTAGCGCTGTCGGGAAAGCTGTTGTGTTATGTTATGGATCGCTTGTAACATAGCAGGCCTATTTATTGCGCTGCCAACCCTTGTTCCTTTCCTGTGTCAATGAGTGTCCTACCCTCACTCTCATGGCGGAGACTAAAATAATATACCACATAGACGAGGAGGAGACTCCTTATCTAGTTAAATTATCAGTCTCTCCTGAAAAAGTCACCTTAGCGGATTTTAAAAATGTCCTCAACAATCGCCCAGTCAATAGCTACAAATTCTTCTTCAAATCGATGGACCAGGATTTCGGGTAAGTGGCTAGTAGGACCACCATTATTTTCCATATATTTCTCTCGCTGCTGTTAATATTTGCAAATGCGTAATTCATGTGTTATTGCCGGGTATATAAATAGCCACATCAGACGAACAAGATGGCAACAGACACTGTAACCTGGGCAAATTAGTATAGGTTTCCACGCATCTGGCACCTGTTCATTATCATATGCTATCCAGTGCACATATGGGAGAAAACATTGTTTCATGTACAGCCGTATCTATCTATCTATCGAAAAGCTATTCTTGACAGCTCTGACTCACCTTTAAATCTACAATAGGAAATGTACCCTTTGTATCCACGCTTACATTCCACACACATGTAAATACAAATGAATGATGCATGCAGATGTCAAAACTATTGACAAAGCACTCACGCGTTTAGGGCAACAGAGATCAAGTTCATGGTCTCCTAGTTCAACTTCGGGATCCATCTTCCAGGTAGACTTTGTGATCAGCTTTCACCGAGTCCTGTTCTTTCGTTATATTTTAAAATATCTCTGACAAACATCCCTAGTTTTCGGTTTTAGCAAGTTAAATATCCCAAACGTTCAAAGAACGGAGGTTGTCTGTCCCTTTACACATTAACGTGCATGGAACTTGTCCAAACAGGTAACCTCATTCAGGCCTCATGGGGTTTAAACACCTTTTGCCTTCTCCTCGAATGTTTTCATTATGGTCTGCCATAACAACCATACAACAATGCCTGCACAGTGACAGAGCACTCTGAACTGAGTGTGTGATGATGGTCCCTTTTCATGATATTGACCTTTTATTTCTATTCAGCTAATTTCATTTGTTCTACGCTAGGTAAAACACGCTAAGATTTTATTCTAATATAAGTAATACATAATATACAACGTAGTAATATAGAATTGAACAAATTAATAGCTGCAGCCAATGAGAATTGCATCATGTATTCAATTGTCCGTAATGTCAATGACTGGGTGAGGTCATGGTTTTAAAACTGAACCTATTGTATCACGCCTTTCGCTGGGGGAGGCATATTTATGTCAATGTGCGTTTCTCATTCCAATCTGATGTCTCACTTGCTCTCTCTCCCTGCTCTTGCTCACCCACTCTCACTTTCGGTCACCCACCCACACACTCACAATACATGTTGCAATACAGTACATATACAGTCGGCTCTATATTAAATGAATGTGCAGACGGGGTTGGTGGTGGTGGCTATAGAGTAACCGGACGATGGTGACCTTGCAAGGGGAAACTGGTTCTTCCTGGTGCTTGGCCCGTCCTGAGTTTGGTTTATTAGTCTTCGGCCCCAACTTCCTGTCCCTCACGCACACGGCTGGCCTGACCTCAGGTGATCGACAGGCAGATTACACAGTCAAACAAGGCATGTTTGCTCTTAAACCTCTACGTGGTGATGACATCGACTCTGCGTTGCCAGAAGAATATTCACCGCCGGCTTCGGCTTGGTTCCACTGCGGGTCTCCCGTTTGAGCGGTCACCAAAGCCACGGAAAATAAAATGGAGCCATGGATTGGATATGGCACTAATGGAACTTGATGTGTTGTGTTCATATTGTGTTCTCAGGTTGGAATAGACCAACACACACAACAAGGACTGAGCCGCCTCTGTGTGAGCATCCTTGTTACTGAGCCAGAAGCTTTAACGCCACATGGTATATCAGCCCAGTATCGAAAGAGGAGCCTGACACGCAAAATCACCAAGGATACCAGGCTTTTGTGGTAGCTATGCAGGGCGTACACTGCTAATGCGCAGACGGTATGGCTAGCGAAGAATTAGCAGGGGAGGAATAAGACTGCTGAGCAGAGAGGGAAAACATCAAATCCCTTGCAGTTATAGACAGTGTTTGAAATGTAAATGAGCAGCCAGTGGAAGGGTTCTGTGGTAGACCCCCTGTTGAGAGCAACCAGCCCTTTTTTTTTCTGCCAGGGATAACTGAACTGGATTTCTGCCCTAACAGTATTAAAACAGCAAGAGCAATACAAATGTTAATGTTATAAAGGCTATTTCATTTGGATTTCCTTCTTTAAAAGGCCTATGTTCATTTGATTCAGTGCGGCCATCATGGTGGTGGTACGTTTTCCGTAATGTAATGACTAATTTCAATGTTCTTTATGGAACATTTTCCCGTCGACATCGAGGTGCACTGATGTGTTCCGGTCTTCCCTGCACAACCAAGATATTTAGGTGTTAACAGCACTTTTTCTTTATTATCATTATTTTTATCCACCTGCTCACACAGAGTTAAAGGTGTGGTGTTGTTGTGTAGCTTGTGTCGGGGCGTTGCGGGGTGCGTGGATGCGAGACCTCACTACGATGCTAGTCACACAGAGGCACACTGGGGCCACTGAGGAAGCAGCCAAGACGAAGAAAGAAACAGCCTTGTTTGTGTCTCACCAAGGGAGCGGGACTGGAGGGGCAGTGGGCCTCCATCCCCAGACAGCCATGTTAAGCTGCGTTACTAAGAAGACAAAATCCAATGGTGTTTTTATTGCACAATTGTGTAGTTTGTCCAGGAAGAAAGTAAACTGATTTTCTTTTTATATACTGTGTGAACTGTGGACTACATCACACTCCGTGTTTTAACATTGAAATAGGTCAACTAAACAGCTGGACCATTCTATTACATGAGTATTGTGAATGCTTTGTATATGCTAAAGTTTTGAAATGTGTGTTCACAATTCATAATTGTATTAGAAGGAACAGCAACCCTTTGGCAGTCCCATTAAAAAGTCCTTGGAGTATTAGTCACTGTTGGTTGCTGGCCCCTGCCTGACCACTGATAACTAGGTTAACTTTGTACTAACTAGCCCTCATCCATCTCACTGGTCATAAACAAACATGTCTAATCTTCGGCGGCTGCACAAATACATTTTTCCCTGCAGTGTAATATTCTGCAATTACCCTGCTAAGTCTTGTGCCATTATCCTGTGAAATCTGTTAAGACCTATTTAAGCTGTCATGGCAGCTCCGTTACCCCAGTAGAAACCAGACACATGCCTCTCTGC
>OOFG01107031.1:0-12474 GCA_900323295.1 Molva molva | reverse complement strand
ATATATTTATTTTATTTTATTTATTTAATCTATTTTTCAATCACATAATTCACTTTTATTTTGTTGTGGGAATGCATGAGTAAAAAAATCAAATAAAACATCTTGAATCTTGAAATTGTCTTTACCTACCTCTCTCTGTCTTTACCTCACTCTCTTGCTCTCCCTCCCTTTACCTCACTCTCCCTCTCCCTGTCTTGACCTCACTCTCTCTCCGTCTTTACCTCACTCTCTCTCTCCCTGTCTCTTACCTCACTCGCTCTCCGTCTTTACCTCACTCTCTCTCTCCCTGTCTCTTACCTCACTCGCTCTCCGTCTTTACCTCACTCTCTCTCTCCCTGTCTCTTACCTCACTCTCTATCTCCCTGTCTTTACCTCACTCTCTCTCTCCCTCTCTTTACCTCACTCTCTCTCTCCCTGTCTTTACTCACATCCCTCTCTCCCTGTCTTTACCTGACTCTCTCTCTCCCTTGCTTAACCTGACTCTCTCCCTCTCTTAACCTGACTCTCTCTCCCTCTCTTAATCTCACTCTCTCTCTACCTGTCTTAACCTCACTCTCTCTCTCCCTGTCTTTACCTCACTCTCTCTCCCTGTCTTTACCTCACTCTCTCTCCCTGTCTTTACCTCACTCTCTCTCCCTCTCTTTACCTCTCTCTCTCTCCCTCTCTTAACCTCTCTCTCTCTCTCTCTCTCTCCCTCCCTCTCTCTCTCTCCCTCTCTCTCCCTCTCTCTCTTAACCTCTCTCTCCCTCCCTCTCTTAACCTCTCTCTCTCTCCCTCTCTTAACCTCTCTCTCTCCCTCTCTTAACCTCTCTCTCCCTCCCAGACCATCTACAACGCCATGTTGAACGGGACCCCGTGTGTGATTCTGGAGGGGTCTGGGAGGATCGCGGACGTGATCGCCCAGGTGGCGGGGCGGCCCCTGGTTCACGTCACCATCACCCTGATCCACCAGCTCATGAAGAAGTTCTTTGGCTCCGAGTACGACAGCTTCTCTGCCCTGAAGATCATAGAATGGACCAAAAAGGTGCGGCTCAAGTGAAGTCACGCCACATTGTTCAGCTGCTATAGTGCTGTACACTTTGAATTTGGCTAAATAATAAATACAAAGAGCTGAACAGTAGCATTCTGTAAACAACACAGAGTAAAATCATAATTCACAATACAAAATAACAGCATCACTTCTAAATGTGAGTTGAAATCCTCATGCAATCACCCACGCACAACGCTTGAATCGTAACACTTTAGTAAGTGTACCAGTAACTAAAGTATTCAGCCTGATATTGTGATATATCTGTCTCTGTCAGATTCAGGACATCATCAGGATGTCTCACCTGCTGACTGTGTTCAGAATAAGTGAGGACCAGCATGGTGAACTGGATGTGGCCATTATTCTAGCCCTCCTTAAAGGTACCAACTGAACGCTAACAGAAATAAATGAAGTGTAAGAAGATGTTGGGTAGTGTTGTATTTTCAACACATTTCCTTAATGGAAATGTAATTGCTAGTGGATAGTTTTTAGTAATTTTTTTCCATTAATTTGTAAGGCCTTTCAACTTTTTCCTGTTGGTTGTCATTTGTTTTAGATGGATCAAACTCTAATGCTAATAGTGGAATATGTTAAATGATATGTGTTAATTTACTCTGAGTCATTATATGACAGAGGAATAACTGCAATTCTCTGTTCTATTTAGTTTCATATTTCCTTTTTCCAGAAATGATGGGCTCTGAGTTCTCACTGCCTGATAATCTTACACTTCACGGTGGTAATAATCGATATAAAGTGCACATTCGATCTTTGTTGTGTTCATTTTATCCGTCCCACAGCCTCAGACTGACATAGCCAAACCTCTTAAGTGCCTGTTTCATTTTAAAGTTGAAACCTTGATTATGTAACTTTCTACTGCAGCTATTTACTCCATGAAAAAGATCTGAACTAGAAATATTCAAGAATAAAATGCACCAATCCACTAGTCAATCCGTCCAGGTAATTCTGCTGTAGAAATCATTTTATTCTGGTCAACGGCGACGTCAGTCGTTTGAAAATGATATAGCTATAACTGTAGCTACAACTAAAGCCACTACAGGAGGCTAACGGGGAACTGTATAAAGTGCAGGTTTAAGCTAACTGAAAAGGATGGTAAATCGGCCAAACTTACTTGGCAGCATGTCCCAGTTTCCCACTAAAATCAAGGTATTTCCCAGCTAAAACTCCCAGTTTCCTAGTCAAGAGCTGTGTATAAACACATTTAGCATAGCATAGCATAGGGTGCTAAATGGTCGCCTTGTAGTCTCCAGGAACCAAGAGACGGTGGGCAGGGACAGCTGGCAGAGGCAGCTGGAGCTGGCGGTGGCCTGGAACAGAGTGGACATCGCTGAGACGGAGATCTTCACAGAGGAGAGCCAGTGGAAGGTAAGCCACCTCCTTAGGCCAAAGTTCACAGCCAAATGTGTTTATTACCTGCTGTTTACAGTTTCAAAGGGCTTTTACTGGCCTAGGTCTCCCATTTCTATCCCTTTCAGGAAACACTAGTGATGCAGTATCCAGGTTTTGGTGGGAGATATATAAAAATGTATATGTTAGTTATATTTGCAACCTGTTTCGGAAGTGTCCCAGCAATTGGGAAGGCCAACTTAATCATCCCTCTTTCTCCACTCCATTATGTGTCACCTCTCATGTGTCCCTCTCTGTGCTCCCCAGTCCAGGGACCTGGAGCAAGCCATGTTCTCCTCCCTGACAGGCCTGAAGCCAGAGTTTGTGCGCCTCCTGCTGGAGAACGGCGTCAGCCTGGGCCGCGTGCTGGCGCAGGAGAACGCCTTGTGCAACCTCTACAACCACCTGCCCGGCTGCTTCTTCCTCAGCCAGATGGCCCGCCGTGTGCACAGCCAGCAGCACAACGGGCCCCAGGGCCTCTTCGTGCGAGGCCGGCCCGCGCTGGACCGCGGCGCCAGGATCTCCATGAGCCACGTGTCCGAGGAGGTGCGCCACCTACTGGGCAGCTTCACCGAGCGCATCTACCCTTCCAAGTGCTTCAACAATGAGGGCCGCGATGACGACTCTGTCACTGTGAGTGGCTTTCTGGGCAAAGAGCCGTCTCTGATCAGTCATGCATCTATCTGAGGATAGTCTCTCTAGTGGCACGATAGGCTGGTAGCTATGGTGTTGGATTCCGGATTATCCAAAGGTTCTGAGTTCGAAGCCCAATGTCTGCAGTCTACCTGTAGGCATCCCTGAGCAAGAGGCCCTAACCCCCCATCTACCTGCACCTTAATGACATGCCATCTAAAATGGGAAAGCGCTGCTTAATAAAAGTGTTAGGAAATAGTAAATGATCAATCATGATGAAACATGAATGCAAATTTGACCACAATCACTGCAAAAACAAACAAACTAGCTTTTTGTCAATGTTTTGGTCCAGATAGATACACAGGAACCGAGCAGGGAGAGTTCCAGTGAGGCCCCCAGGGACGCAGGAACGGACCTGTTCCTCTGGGCGGTGCTCCAGAACAACAGGGAGCTGGCGGAGATCGGCTGGGAACAGGTGAGCTCACATGTACCCAGCATGCACCAAGGCGTGTGACAGTGTGTGAGTGTGTGTGTGTGTGTGTGTGTTAATGAGTCAGAAGGTATGTAAATATGTGTGTGTGTATTAACTTGTGTGTGTGTGTGGTCAGTGTAAGGACTGCATGTGCGCTGCTCTGGCAGCCAGTAAGATCCTGAAGAAGATGGCAGAGGAGGTCAAGGATGCAGAGGAGACGGAACACATGATGGAGCTAGCCAACATCTACGAGAAACACGCTATAGGTATACTACCACGCCATAGGTCCACTACCACGCCATAGGTCCACTACCACGCCATAGGTCCACTACCACGCCATAGGTCCACTACCACGCCATAGGTCCACTACCACGCCATAGGTCCACTACCACGCTACAGGTCCACTACCACGCCATAGGTCCACTACCACGCCATAGGTCCACTACCACGCCATAGGTCCACTACCACGCCATAGGTCCACTACCAGGCCATTCATTCCTCTTAAGTTGGTCGTCCTTGAGAAGCACAATGCTTCCAGGCTGAAGGTCGGGCTGGGAAGACTGCCACTAGGCCATAGGTCCACTACCATGCCATAGGTCCACTACCACGCTATTTGTCCACTACAATGCTATAGGTCCACTACCACGCCATAGGTCCACTACAATGCTATAGGTCCACTACCACACTATAGGTCCAATACAATGATATAGGGACACTACCACGCTATATATACACTGCCCCGCTATTGATACACAACAACACTAGTTGGAAACAGACTAAAAAGGACTGATCAGCTTCACACCCAGTGGTTCAATTGGGGGCCTTTCATTTTGTATGCATGTGCGTGTGTGTGTGTGCGCAGGAGTATTCAGTGAGTGTCATAGCTGTGATGAGGAGCGTGCCCAGAGGATGCTGATCCGGGTGTCTCCGTCCTGGGGCCGGACCACCTGCATCAGGCTGGCCCTGGAGGCCGACAACAAGAGCTTTGTAGCCCACTCTGGAGTCCAGGTAACATCACCTTGAACCTCGGCTCCCTCCCTTCCGTTGGCCTTCGGATTTGTGGTTGCAGCCCAGCCAGCCGATGGTCTATCTTGCTGCCCATTCTGCCCTTTGGCTCAACAAGTCCAGTCATAGCTCAAGCTCAACCCTTGACTTGTGATTGGCCCAAACTGTTAGGGTTTTCCTCCAGGCTCTCTTGTGGACCAGCAGAGTTCAAGTTCAACTTGATTTGTGTGCCTTAAAGAACACACCAGGTTTGTACCAAAGGTTTGTGCTGTACAGATTATTTTACAGTACATACACAGACGATACACATGCAGGCAAATAAGGGACGCGATAAAATACACAAGAAATCTAAAAACATTTAAACAGGACATAAAGTACATACATTTCAATGCAAGAGCAGAGTAGGCAGGTGAATAACTATATGTAGTTATTAGTCTCTTTTTAAAAACGCCAAGTGACTCGGCTGATTTGATATAAGCCGGCAGATTTTTCCAAAGGCTGGGTGCAGCAGTGGAGGGAGCCCTGTCTCATGGAGTAGACCTGGTTCTGAGGACCTGAAGGGCCTGCTAGTTTGTAAGGGGAGATCTGGTCTGAGATACAAGCAGGAGCAGTACCATGCAGGGCTTTAAAGGTAAGGAGTAGGATTTAATTTAACAGACAGGTCACGTTTATTAGAGAAACGTTATAAATAACAGTGATGGAACACTCCCCGTCTGGCGTGATGCCACAACCCAACAGTCTTTAACAGGCTCAGTAAGGCCGCAGGAACACTTTGGTCCTGTCTTTCCTGGACACCTTGATCTCTACCCTGCATACCCTGCTGTCTCTGCTGGGGAAGACTTGAGTAATCAGCCCCAAAGGCCATTCATTCCTCTTAAGTTGGTCGTCCTTGAGAAGCACAATGCTTCCAGGCTGAAGGTCGGGCTGGGAAGACTGCCACTTCCGTCGTGGCTGAAGTGAAGAAAGATATTGCTTCTTACATCTATCCCAGAAGGTTTGAGCCAGATGCTGGACTTGGAGCCACTGGTATTTGTGGAGGTCTTTGACCCAGTCACCAACTGGGGCAGAAGGAAGGCTCACTTTCTGAGTGAGGAGGGTTGCTGGTGTTTGTATGAGAGGATCGTCCGGATCGGTGGACACTGGAATGAGAGGTCTGGCACTGATAATAGCAGAAACCTCTGCCATCAGTGTGGTGAGTGCCTTGTGGGTCAGCTTCGAAGCTCCAAGCCGGAGGAACATAGAGTCCAGGATTTTCCTTGCTACACCAATCATCCTCTCCCGGTCCAACAGGAACTTCTCGACAGAAATGTTGTCAATATTGGAAGGAATCTTAAGCTCCTTAGAAGCATTGAGGAAGTTGGTTCCTCGATCGTAAAGGATGAGCTTCACTAGGCCTCTGATGGCGAGGAAACGCCTGAGGGCGTTGACGAAGCTCGACGTATCTAGAGAATCGACGACCTCTATGTGTACAGCTCTTACACTCATACAGGTAAGTAACACTGCCCACCGCTTACTCTGAGGCCGCCCCTTGTCCGGCGTGAGGATACCGTCCATGGGCTGAAAACATCCAGGCCGACGTTCGTGAACGGAGGTTCAGTGGAAAGGCGATCTGCTGGAAGGTCTGCCATCTTGTGTCTGAGGTGTGTCACGAAGTTTGCGGCATGTGACCCCCGTACATAACACTGCTCACCCGCCTTTTGCCGCTGACTATCCAGAGACCGGCAGCACGTATGGCGCCCCCGGTGAACCATCGTTCCTGATGCTGTGTTGTTTCTCATGGTAATACTTAACTAGAAGTGTTACATTTTTGTTATCTTGCTGCTGTAAGTGGGCAATTAGCCGGTTTTGGTCACCAGGTGTGGTCACCAGGTGTGGTCACCAGGTGTGGACACCAGGTGTGGTCACCAGGTGTGGTCACCAGGTGTGGTCACCAGGTGTGGACACCAGGTGTGGTCACCAGGTGTGGTCACCAGGTGTAGTCACCAGGTGTGGTCACCAGGTGTGGACAACAGACTTAATTGTAGGGTGGAGCTGAGGCTGCCTGAGCTGTGTGTCGGCAAGTCATTCATAGCGCCAGCTGTAGCGTCAGGCCCCTGCAAATGAAGACCCGGTCAAACAAAGACATAGGCAGTCTCTCTGCGGGAGTCCCCCGAGAGAGACCAGAGGCTACATCTCCTCCCAGCCATCGTAGCTATGTGCCTTACCTCGACCACGGTCTAACCGGAGAAGACGCCACCTAGGACCCACTGCTCGGCGCTGCAACCCATCCAATCTGCGCTACCCAATGCTCTCCACCTACACTGACCTTGGAGTGATAGGGGGACTCTGGAACTGCCAATCGGCTGTCAAGAAGGCTGACTCCATCTCAGCCTACGCCTCCCTCCAGACTCTCCACTTCCTGGCCCTTACAGAGACTTGGATCACCCCAGAGAACACTGCCACTCCAGCTGCCCTCTCCACCGCCTACTTGTTCTCACACACCCGAAGACCATCGGGGCGAGGAGGAGGGACTGGACTCCTCATCTCGCCAAAGTGGTCCTACGAGGTCCTTCCCCTGGAACACTTGACCAGATCTGCATTCGAACTCCACGCTGTCACCCTTCCTATCAAGCTCTACTTTGCGGTGATCTATCGTCCACCAGGTCCCTTCCGCGACTTCTACGATGAAATGGATGCCCTCCTCAGCTGCTTTCCTGAAGATGGCACACCATTCGTTGTCCTGGGCAACTTCAACATCCTGCCAGAGAAGTTGCACTCACCTGAATTAACAGACTTTTTCACCACCTTCGACCTAACACTCTCCCCTTCTCCTCCCAACCACAGGGCCGGGAACCAACTTAACCTGATATTCATGAGGTCCTGCGGTACCTTGGCTCCCTGGGTTACCCCGCTCCCTGTCTCTGACCATCACTTTGTTGCTTTCTCTCTCGCCTTGAAGTCCTCCCCCTCCCTCCTCCGTACTCCTCACACTGTCACCACCCACCGTAACCTGAAATCTCTCTCTCCCTCTACTCTCACCTCAACTGTTCTGTCATCACTACCATCTCTAGAATAATTCTCTCTACTATCCACGAGGAAGCCTCCTACACTCTGCTACCCTACCTCTCCTCCTCTTTGGACTCCCTCTGTCCCTTCCACTCCAGACCAGCACGATCCTCTCCCCCCCCTTTCAAATAACACTAATTTGTGATTAGTTGGGTGGATGTCATCCAATGAAAGGTTATTAAGGGAGAGGCCAGAGGAGAGCACTAGGTAAAGAGTATGGTTTTTGACCATGTGTTGGACCGGTTACAGATTGTACCAGGTTAAAGGAGTCAATGAGATTCAGAAAGTCAGTATCCAGCCAGTGTTAGGGACAGCAAATATGGATATTAAAGTCACCCAAAAGCAGGATTCTGTCCTACTTTGCTATAATGAGTGAGAGTGGCTGGAACAATTAACTAAGGAAGACCTGCTCACTGCTGACTTTAACTAAATGTTACAGATTATGGAATTGCTGACAATTAGTGCAGTTGGGGGTTGAACGGGTGAACCTTATTTCTAGGAGAGACAAAGGCGGCGCCAGCAGGTTTAGGGCCCGTGTCCACATAGCGGGTTCTTTTCAATGGTTCCCAATGAGGAGAGAAAGTGTGCGGCTGCATGCAGCCACCTTGAGAACAAACGCTGTTCCTAGCCTCATTTCCGCATTTCTTGTGCGGCCGCTCCCAGCGCTTCTAGTTGAAAATAGCTCAACTTTGGAGCTGGGGTCATCACTGCCACTCCTTTTCAGGGAAAACAATCATGTATTAGATTGGGCGGGACTCATCACCCTTCTAATCAAGAAAATGGAGGAGAAACTTGTTCTTGCCATGTCCATCTATCCGGTAATAAAACGGAAACTACGCAACGCTAGTCTAACCCCGAACATTAACATGCTTTTAAAGTACATGCCATGTTTGAGATTCACAATCAGACCTTGTTTTCTACCTATACTCAAACTTCCACTCTGTTATGTTCTGCTTCATCAACTTCTTTATGAGGTGGTTTAATCAATCCATGTTTCTAAATAAAATGACATGTCTGTGTGTGTGTGTGTGTGTGTGTGTGTGCGTGTGTGTGTGTGTTTGTTGTAGATGCTGCTGACCCAGATCTGGTGTGGTGAGCTTGCTGTCGACAATCCCTTGTGGAGAGTTTTCATCTCCATGGTGTTCTTCCCCCTCATCTACACCGGCTTCCTGGGCTTCAGGTAAGCCCCTCTCCCCCGGGCCGCGTCTATTCATAGAACCTCCCTTTCAACCCGTCTTGGTGAATTAACCGTGGAACGCTGGCCGTTTAGTTTCCCTCATTACTTTGAGAGAGATCAAATACCCAGGGTGTGTTAGGAGAACTCTGTAAACAACCGTACTGTGATCAAAGAGATGAGAGATTCAAAGCTTAGAGATTTATCTCTGTTATCTATGTGGATCATTCTCCATCCGAGGGATGAATCTGACACGAGAAATACGAGAACCTTTCATCTAAAGCTTAGTTTTCCCCACCAGATGGCAGTAATAGCGCTTCATAAAAGGATGCTGAGAACTCTTCGCTTCACTGATGTTGAATGTACTTTTCATTTAACATTGATGATAATATTTATATAATAAAAATAAACCAAAACAATAAAAAAGATATATTGTTATTGTTAATAGTTTTCCTGGCAGGAATATTATTCGTATAATTATTGTTAATTTTGTATTATTAGGTGAGTGCTGCAGGCAGCGTTCACCTATCAGGCTTTCTTTCTTATTATTCTCTACAAACTGCAGGCAGCGTTCACCTATTAGGCTTTCTTTCTTATTATTCTCTACAAACTTCAGTCTTCGCAACTCGGTCAATTTCTTACCCTTAAAGAGCCAGTTAACCCAAAACATTTTTTTTTTGTTTTAAACGTGGTCATTTGTCTTATATGATCGTCAACATAGTAATCTATGCCATTTTATCACTGTTACTGAAATAAGTCCCCATTTAGAGAAAAATGGGGTAAAATCCTATGTTTTTGCCAATTTCCCCAAAACACTGAACGTTCCACGCTGCCGCGAACGCAGGTGGCGTTCTTTTCGTGACGTCAGACTACCTTTTCCGAGGCACGACCAGGGGGAACCGGTAGCGCGGTTTGTGTGGCCGTGTGGAGCTCTGTCTGGGCAGCGGTTGACTGCGGTGTACGCGAGAAAGTTAAGCTTTTCGGACACTTATTGTATAACGCCACAGTGTGTGTGGATGGTGAAGTTCCGTCTGAGAAGCGATTTATTTAATACCCGCATCCGAGGGTTAGGCTTCCCGGACACATATAGTATGACGCTACGGTGTGTGTGGATGGTGAAGCTCAGTCTGAGCAGCGATTTATTTAATGTCCACGTCCGAGTGAGGGTTAGGCTTCCCGGACACCTATAGTATAACGCTACGGTGTGTGGCGCATTTCATATACAACATGTCTTATTATAACACTCATAACAGTTACAGAACGACGGTACTAAAAAAGTATCATAAAGTTGGCGTGGGTCGTAACCATGGGGATAACACGCCCCGTCTTTCCTAAAACTCTCAGCCCAAAAGGCACTTTAAAATCAGTGTTCGAATCCATCTGCAACAGTGGGTTCACTGGCTCTTTAAACTTCGTTCAAACATTTAACAATTAATCACACGTTGATCTTTAAATATATCAAAACAGATTTTCGATATCATTTATCGGTCACGTTGACTTCCGTTGAGCCCTGCTTAGAGCGTGAAGACGTCACTCCGATCTAGCCCAAGCTGGCTATAACAAAAGCTAAACATTTCGGACGTCGTGGAGCCTTACAACGTCAATATTTAACCTAGAAACGCAATGTAAAACTTTAACTCTTACTGTATTTCTTGTTTCACTGGCACTACAATTATTAATCTTTTCACTTGGGTTCAGCTATTCAACATTTCTTTACGGATTAAACTTTGTAGCTTTATTATACATTTTATTCAACCTTACTTTACACTACAGCACTCACCGCATTTTCTGCAGGAAATGTGTTTTCTAGTTATTGTTGTCTTTCCTCAGACGTGATGAGGTGATCCAGAGAGAAGCTCAAAGGACTGAGGACATCATCACCATAGAGACTGTAACAGGAAGTGTACGGCGGATCAATGGTAATACGTTGTAAGTTCACATAACCTCTTCTTCATGAAAGTCAAATAGCAGTTAGCGGGAACCTTACACCTCCCAGAGTGTGAGCCCTTCATGGAAAGGATGACTGAACAGAGGTGGTTTTGTGTTGTGCCACAGTGCAGTTAACATTCACCATCCCCCCTGTTACAAAATGGACAAAGTACAGTTCGGGCAAAATTGTTGTTGTCAAACACCCTAACTATTACACTTCCCCTTCGCCTCCTGTGTGGGACCCCTCCTCTCCCTCAGTGAGCCCCCCAGCACCAAGCAGCTGAAGCCCCTGAGGGGGTGTTCTCGGCTGGCCAGCCTGTACGGCTCCCCCCTGGTGAAGTTCTACTGGAACATCCTGTCCTACTTCGCCTTCCTCTTCCTGTTTGCCGTGGTGCTGATGATAGACTTCCAGAGCACTCCCTCCTGGTTGGAGGTGCTGCTCTACATCTGGCTGGCCACCCTGGTGTGTGAGGAGGTCCGGCAGGTAAGAGACCAGGAGGGCATCAGCGGTATGAACACACACACACACACACGCACACACACATGCACATGCACACATGCACACACACACACACACGTGCACACATACACACGCACACACACACGCATGCACACACGCACACACACACGCACACACACGCATGCACCAACACACACATGCAACTACACACACACATGCACCTACACACACACACATGCATTTGCATTGATACACAGGCACAAACACACATGCACGTGCATGCATTTACACACACACACACACACACACTCGGAGGCTACTGTGGCGGAGGCCACTGTCCCTTTGCCCTCATGGGCAAAAGTCCCCCCCCGACCAGAATTTTTTTGTTATTGTTGTAGTTGTTGTAGTTTTTATTACTGCAAATGCTGTTATTTAAAATATCATCATAAATAAATCAGATCAAAGTAAATCACTGTCATTATAGCAACACAACTTTGCTCACCAACTCGTCAGCGGATGATGCACTGCCCCTCACAATGTGTGCACGGCCCACTCACACGCCGCACACACACTCAAATACAAATGCAATACACTTTGGAGCTTTTCTCAAAACTATGTACACATTTTTTCTCTCTTTAGCTTTTTCATGACCCTGATGGTTTTGGATTCAGCAAAAAGGCCAAGATCTATATCAGTGACCTGTGGAACATTCTAGACGTGCTGTCCATTGTTCTCTTCATTATCGGCCTCGCTTTTAGGTAAGTTACTGATTCAGTTCTCCAGCTGTATCAGAGTCACTGAATAACGCATCAATAGCCACTGGATTTGCATTAAAAGTGGCTATACTCAGCCTAAATCTCAGAGATGTGACAATAGTACATCTCAACAAAGTGCATTCCAAATTCAACATCAGCGTTCACAACTTAGTTTGTGAGATGATTGTGGAAGAGGTTGGTATTCAGACTAGATAGCCCTGTCTGTGATGTTCATATAGAAATAAACCTTTCCCACTATGAACCCACAATCACACACACACATTAATGCACATACAATAATGTGGACTATATAAATAAACCTTTTCACCTCTCCCGTCTTCTCACAGGCTAACGACGGAGCTGTTCTACGCGGGCAAGGTCCTCCTCTGCATTGACTTCATCGTCTTCTGCCTCCGCCTGATGGCCATCTTCACCATCAGTAAAACCCTGGGCCCCAAGATCATCATCGTCAAGAGAATGGTGAGGAGATGAATGGGCGCCTGCAGGGATTGGTTAAACTGCTCTAGGTACGATTCCAGAGTTGTAAAGAGAGAGAGCAGAAGAGACGTT
>OOFG01107025.1:0-12008 GCA_900323295.1 Molva molva | reverse complement strand
CATAATTATCTTACAGGAAATTAAAACCAAAAATGAATGACTTATATTTAATGACCTTAGCTGATGCTGCGAGTGTGATGTGTTGTTTTGCGTTCTTGATTCCACACCTCATGTTTATTTAGAACAACTGATAACCATAGAGACTAGAAGTAACTTATTCTCATTGCAACTCAAATTGCCCAACTTAAAATGTTCCACCTCCATTTGTCTACATCCTATACGAAGGCCAACATTCTTGCAGATAAAAAGACCATATTTACATGTACAGGATGTTGGGTGAGGTTCTGCATTAAGGGAAATTCGGTTATTTTCTGTTGAATTGAGAGATTATGTTTTAGATTGTGTGTGACCACATTAAGCCTGTAAAAGAACAGGAAGTAAGTATATTCTTCCGCTATTCAAATCTGATAAGACTTTTTTCTTTCATGTTGTAATTGCTCAGCCTGCCTTTCTCAAGTTGTCACATAAGTCAACAAGTTGAGCTTAATAAAAAGTTGTAAATCGAATCCATGCAAACAGTTTGATGTACATGCATAACATAAAGATGCAACTATCCCTTAATGATAATCAGAAAAACCTGTAACACAAGAGTAATAGATATTGTAGAAAATAGTATATAAACTATGCCTATGTATGTATGATGCAGTTGAGGTATTACTAAGGTATACCCACTGAGATCTGTTCTTCTCTGTTATAGCATCTGCAATCAATCATGGAGACAGTAAATCACTAGTAGGGTGAGTTGCATTCATTTTTCTATTTTTATTTACTAGAGGTTGACAATTTCAGCTTTAGAAAGTGAACATCATTTCAGGATTTAGTGCATGCAGTGCACTAAATCCTGAAATGATGTTCACTTTCTAAAGCTGGAATTCTCAACAGAAAGGGAGGTAATTGCAGCTTGTTAACCTATAGTACATCTTAAATGTCCCCAAGGGGAAAATTGTATTACTAGTGGTTTGTTTGAACGCATTAAGACTAAAATGTGTATGAGGAACTTGTGAGCAAAAGTAGGTTGTTTGTATAAAAAAAAGCGCCAACTTTACACACATTGATCTGATTGAACTGTTACCCTTTTTGTAATGTTTTGTTTCCATCTCTGTTGTGGACTGAACTGAAGCCTCTCACTGTTGCCACCTCCCGGCAACTCACTGAACAGCAGTCCCAGCACGAGGTCAGTGTCCGGAGAACCTGTCCTTATGTTATGTCATTCCCATAGAGATGACTAATATAATATTGTGTACATTTCAGAAGTCTGTAAGGATTGTTGTGTCTGTGGGTACAGCAATGCACAGCTTAACAGTTCCACTACTGATATGAAAAGATTTTCCGAAGTCTATACATGTTGTTACTGCTGTGTGTGCAGTAGCTCTTTATCATCATTGGTTTGTGTGCTATTTACAGCACTCCACGGCAGAAGCCACCTTCTCTGGACCTTGGAAACAGTATGGCTTCAAGCTGTCCGTCCTTCTCGACCATTAAAACAGTCTCAAGGTGAGGCCTTAACCAGATGGAGGGGGCTAACTTCACTGTTTTAGCCTGAAGTGCATCGAGCCATAAGAAAACCCATGCAAGCATAAAGTGCACCAAAAGCCAATACGGTCTGCTTCCATTTTCTTGTCTTTCCCCCGTATCATAACTTTTCCATCTTATCGTGTGTGTGTGTGTGTGTGTGTGTGTGTGTGTGTGTGTGTGTGTGTGTGTGTCACCAGTGTGTCAGAGGTCTTGCAGTCTTGCTCGGAGGACGCAGAGGAAACACTATTCCAGCTGGGCTTTGGCCACGACGTGCCGCAGCCTCCCGCCCGGGTGCCCATAAGGTTCTTCACCTTCCCCTCCCAGCTCCAGGGCATCAACTTCCGCCTCTTCCTCCAGTCCCAGCTGCAGAGGATACGAGAGGAGGACCCAAACCTCTCCATCGCCAGTAAGACCACCGCTGCAAACTGTGCTGTGAAACTATGCTGTTGCTATGCATTGAACAAAGTTTTATGCTGATTTCACGTGGATACACTATGGAGATTCTATAATACTGTATGGATTGTTTTATGAAATACATTGTTGGGAGAAAGGGATAACACACCCAACTTCTGCAGGGTCAAAACTGGCAACCTCTGGATAAGCAGTCAAATTATATTGAAGGGCCCCTATTTTACCACCAGGTTTGAGTGTGATTAGCCATTACAAGCAGTTAAAAAACGGGTCCTCCCTTGTGACTGGGTGAGATCACAAGTGGGAGTGTCCACCTAGATGTCTGATGTATAGATCTGTCTACCAGCCTACCCATGGACTGTACTAGTGGCGTTTTATCCATTATACTATACCCGACTCGGTTTGACTCGGTGCGGCAGCCCAGCGAGGCTGGGATTTTCATCTCCATCACAGCTGGGCTACCCGCTTGAAGGTGTGTCTTTAACTGATGACACGCTTGTCTTGAGTTGATGACACAACAACACACACTTTTATTGCCTGTTTAGTTTTATATTATATATGTCTATATTATGATGTATTCAGTTTGACTTTGAATATTCCCTTTTTTTCTTCCTAATCTCAATAGCTCATTGAGAGCCGATTCATTTCATATTAGTCTTGTTTACACATTGGACAATGTTTCACACATATTTCCAGTGCCACCCGATGTTCTTGATATTAGGAAAAAAACGTGTTGAATATCAATATTAGCGATCTAATATTGTGAAATATTTTCCAATGACCAGTCTTTAGACAAAGATTAATCTGAAAGAAATCTGTCATATTACCACAAGCTATTTTGTTTTGCAAGAGAATATTGTCAAACTAAAATCCCTGCGGTGCGCTTCTATCTAAACCTTCATTACCCTTTAGGCTTACATAGTTATAGGAACAAACAAATAACAAAGAATCAAGCTGTTGAGAACTCTAGCAATACTCTTTGTGCATGACAATGCGTCTCATACACAAGAACGCACAGCTTATTGTATTTTTATTTGCTCTATATTCCTACAATTTGAGAGACAACTTCTCGCTCCAAACAGCATCCAGGGCTAACGTCAACGCAGCCTGCTTGGAGGGGGGGTCGGGCCCGACCTCGGAGATGTGTGCTTATGGAAAAACGGCATAGTAGGCTTATCTAGCCATCATACATCTAGGTGGACACTCCCACTTGTGATGTCACCAAGTCACAGGGGAGGGCAGATTTTGAAACTGCATGTAATGGCTAATCACCCTCACACCTGGTGGTAAAATAAGGTGGTAATTTAATAACAAAATACTGCAGGCTTTCGGGTTGATGGTTATCAGGTTGCTGTGGTTTCGCGAGTGAGGTTACCCATCGGGTTATATAGTAATAAATTCTGTTTAAGTCAAAGTGAGCATAGTGTTTCTACATACTGATTTGGCTTTGTTGTTATGGAATGTGTTAACTGGACCTTCTTTGCAGCTCCCAAATCAAAATGAAGACATCCAGCACTTCTCAGCAGTCAGAATGCAACCCAGTGGGAGCTAATGAATTGGAGGATTCATGATCATAGTATACATGCAAAGCTCCCACTGGATTGCATCATAATAAATACTGATGCATCCACTATTCCCTTTGTATGTTGGCAGGTTTGACTGAATTAGCAATTTGTTTTTCTGCAGGCCGTTTCAGACAAGTGGAAGTCCTCACGGCCATGGCCAATGCATTCTACTCACTCTACTCCCACGTGTCCCGCACGCCTCTGCCCAAGCTGACCCCCCTGGAGCCCAGCCTCTCCCTGTCCCCCGTGGAGAAGCTGGACCGCTTCCGCGGCATTGTCGGCAGTGTTCGTAGCGAGCCGCGCTCCCCGGTGGAGAGACTGAAGGAAACGGTCTCCAAGATGTGCCTGTACACCGGTGGTGCTCGGCGGGACTCCGACAGTGCCTCCCCGCTGGCCTCGCCCAGGAAGCGCCCCGGTCTGCCCGAGGTGGTGGACATTGTCTTGGAGAACGCCAAGCTCAGAGCTCCCAAGAAACTGGATTTCCTGGAGCCGTCTCCGGATGTCCTTCCACACAGGGACAAAGAGGAAGAAGAGGAGCATATGCAGCAGACCACTGGGACTGACGTACCGAAGCAAAAGAAAGGCAACACGGGTTGTCACAAGGGAGTGGGGACCGGCGAGCAATCGGATATGGTTGAGTCCGATTGGAACGGAGTGGAATCATTAAACCTTGACAAGAGCAGGACGGTGAACTTAGTCAGCATGTGGCCTTCTTTTTTGGCGTCACCCGTATCAGGGGAAACTGCTTCTCAAAGAAAGTTTCAGCGTATTTCCAATGAGCTGGATCGCAACCGTGGAGCGACAGAACGTTTGGTTTATGACGCAACCGACAATTCCACACGTAGAATCAGGATCAGCCATGACGTCATCTTCCCAGCAATAGTTGAGAACTCACACCACCAAGCCCTCTTCTGCTGTTCAAAGACAGACTACGGTGACGCAAACCATTTACCTCAAGTCTTGGCGGGGAGGAAGACCAGTCCTGTGAGAACATGTTTAGGGCCGGACCGATCCAATAAGACCTGTAAACCAGTACCAAGCAGGAGCAGAGGAGGGTCTATGAAGACCTCCGACGCTGAGAAGGACTGTCGAATGGATTTGGCCAATCCCCGTTTAGATAAATATGCCAGACGAGTAGGCCCGACGTTAACACATCACCTGGTGCCTGGCAGCATTCACCCACCGTGTTGCATCAAGGTCACAGGCTGGGAAGAGGACGATGTCACATCCTTAGCGACACAAGGCCCCGATCACTGTTCAAACGGTCCCAAGCAGGCACTCAGCGCAGGGACAAGGCAGCTACTCAGTTCATTGAAACATCCAAAACTGAAGCACATTTCAAATAAATTAAACCAGGCAAACTCTTTTGAAATGGAGGAGGTACGATTTGTTTCATGTTAATAATAGGGTTCCACTGCCTTAGATTTGCCATTCATTCATTCATCACATTTCTTATCTACTTGTCACATATTTTTCTCCATCAGGTGAGCAGTGCCGGAGAAGAGGATTTTGGTCAGTCGGAAAGTACACAAATAACTATAACAAAATGTCAGTGCAAAGGTAGGTAGATGCAAACAGTGTTGGAAACAGTAGCAGCAGCAGCTCACAGGCAGAATCCTAACAGTCACGTGTCAAAGCATTGTGGTTAAGAGATAACCCCTTATCAATTATTGATAGACAAGAACGGACTAACCGCAAAGTGTTCAAGAACATTTAGTACGACGTCACCAGTGGAACAGTGAAAGGCAGGCACACAGCTGAACTACCAGACAATAATCAGTTCACTAATAACTAATAACAGAATGTATTGCATCGCATGTAGGATTTGCAGCTGCGATAACGATACATTTCAGGAAGTGGTTGATGTCCACACACACAATAAATCCATTGGTGATCATTATTCTCTTTATACAAGTGATGGTGTATACACTTAAAAAGGTCATACAGTGCAAAAACATAGGATGCAGGGAGAGAGAGTGTGTGTGTTTCCAGTTGTTGACCTGTGGATGTGTGTCCCGGTGCAGCGGCAGTGGTGCGTGGAGACAGCATGCAGTCAGACAGCAGTGGCTACGCCGAGGAGGAAGTCAGCTCCTCTTCAGAGAGGCGTGGGAGTTGAAAGGGCTACTTAACAGACTGGACCCCTGGATGGCATCTTTGGTTTAAGATTCACTATTTATTTGAATAAATGTAAAAAATATAACTAAACAAATTACAGCATGTTTCAATTATTTCATCCTCGATTAAACCCAGTGCTTTTATGTGACAAAAAATAAAATGTCATTTTGACTTTGTTATATTGCTACATTTTGCAATATTGTACAGATTGTTTCAAGGGAAACAGAATTTAGCTTTACATAATTGAGTCAACACTACGAAATGACCACAAAACAAGAATTCTCTTTACATTGTCAAAGACTGCACTGTAGTTGTGCCAATGTGTATGCTAACATTAAGAGGTAGATTCAGGAACACTTGGTCGCTGTATGCTGTGCAAAAGGCAGTGATTCACTAAGGTGCACCGCCTGTACTGTTGTTTGCCCATGGAGTACAAGACATTGCATCAGAAAAGGTGTTAATCTACACACATTGAGGTCTGCTGTTAAAAAAATAAAATAAAAAGATTCATGACCAAAAGGAAATGCAGTACATTTTTGAAATGTAGCTTCATCACAATAGACACTTTCAAAAAAGGTTTACAGCAAGTACATACAAGGTCATAGACATACATAGGTGCTTGACTAAATGGATTTGATCATGCCACATTGCTATTTAGGAGACAAATAAGGAAAGTCCACTTACTACTACATACTAACTAAGGCCAAATGGTTCTCAATGGGAGGTAAAAGAAAAATATCCTGCATATATATATATATAAGAACCAACACTGCAACCTTTGTTAAATTGTATGCAGAGATTTTGAAAGAATTCCAATAGATTGCTTACCATTAACTGCTAAAACGTAAAAATTCCAGATTCAATTGGGAAGGATTTCAGAGTATGAAATGCAATATTAGTAACCTTTCATTGTAGATGCAATCATAAATCCTGAAATCTTTTAAACAAAAGGTTTTAAACTGTACACTAAATTGCGCAAGAAGCCAACAATAGCTACTTTTAGCTAAAAACGGATTTGTAT
The DNA here is from genome assembly GCA_900323295.1 of Molva molva. NCBI lineage: Eukaryota > Metazoa > Chordata > Actinopteri > Gadiformes > Lotidae > Molva > Molva molva. Next base: position 5,381 of record OOFG01107025.1, on the reverse strand, counting down.
GTAAAAACCATCAAACGAGGGAACATGGAAAATGGATATTTATGCAAGCCTAACCTCTGCTCTAAGTTAGTGTCAAATAAATACAGATCAGTCAAATACAAATTTTAACTAAACCGTTCAAAAAGGAGACCCTTAAAGAAAAAGGTATAATATTAAGAATTATTCATTTGACAACTTTAAAATCAAAAGGGGAACAGTAGATGACTAAAATTGGATGAATTTAAAATAACGGTCTACTTGAAAAGTCTCTTAGCAGCTTGAAAAGTCTCTTAGCAACATGGCTGGTGTTTTGGATGTCATCCGACTATAGAAGTGGAAATCAGGAAGGAAGCACAATTTCTCCTAGAGTTCATTATTTTCAAATCTATGACCCCTCCTTTCTGAATGGTGGACAACGGTTGATTGAACATATAGAATATGTGTTTTCACATGGGGGATGGGATATTTTTGGAGACATCTGGGCAACAGGGTCAACATTTCGTACAGCCATAGGTCCATTGGCAAAAATGTAAGATATCGATTGGACAGACTCCGGTGGGGGAATTTGGCGAAATTAGTTCCATCTCTAATAACTGAAGGAGTTCAAAAGAGGCAATATCCGCATGGTGAAGTGCTTTCAATGGGGGTATTTCAACATAGCTTTGTTGCTGTTGACTATAAGTCTCAGGATCAAATAGAAAGAAAGAAGAAAGCACAAGCGGTGGGCGTATCACTTTCCTCCGGCCATTATTTTGAGGTACTGCAGTGCATTGTGGGCTGCGTTGGCCCGCGCAGCATCCGTGTTCGGAGCGAAGCCGTGGCACACTGTGATTGGTTGGGTGGACAGTTCCACTAGACATTGGCAGAAGCCGCTCCGACTGCGCTCCTCTGAAAGAACAAGACCAACACATTAAAACACTGAACCAATACGTGTTCAGCTTTAACATGTGTTCAGCTTTAACTAAATAATGTTTGGTATGCGGCTACTGTGCTGCATGCAACACTTCTAGTGTTGTTTGCAGTTAATATGCCATTAGAGATGAATTAAGTACATCTTATTTTTTTAAATATCTTATTTTCTAAAATAAGAAGTACTGTATCAATCTTTAATCAGTATACACTTCCTTGACTATCGTTGATCTTCTCTCAATCAAAATTATTATATGTTAAAGTTTGGAGGTAAACAATTAATAAAAAAACATTATGTTCAGTTAATGCCTAAGGGGAAACAATTCAAAAACTGAGTCACCAGCACAGTTTCTATTTTAAAATGAGACCAATATACTGTTTCGTGGATCAGTAAGCTATAACGATCGCCACGCCCCCTGTGCTGACGGTATTCTCACCTAGATCCAGGTAGCTAACGTCGAAGCGCTGCTCCTCCGACAGGTCGGTCAGCAGGGAGCACGAGCTGCAGTCGGGGGCCGTGCCCAGCGGGTGGCTCCGCAGCTGGAGGATCTTCTCCCCCGCCGAGTTACGCAGCGAGTCCCACGTGCAGCCCAAGCCTTTGCACTTCCCTGACTCGGCCCGGCTGCCCATGTTCTGGGGATGGAGATGAGGATATGCTAAATTTGTAAATAGAGATATTTTACCTCACATGCAGCTAATGCCAATTATAACAATGTACAATAATGGCAAAACATATGTAAATAAACAATATCTGAATAAATAAATAAATAAACGTAACACTACAATACTAAAGTTTACCCAATAATCCCACTACATTTTCAGCATGCTGTTCTATTCCTGATATGCCAAATTGAATCTCAAAAATCCTTTTTGTAGGACTGCTTGAATGGAGCGTTCATAGGAGGAATCGTATGTATTGTTAAGAGGGGCTTCTCCGGTCACTCACCATGATGAAGGTGTCGTCCTCAGGGTCCGCCTCGTTGGTGGTCCTCAGGTCCACCGGCACGTCGTGGATGCGGGCCAGCATCTTGGCCGCTGCGTTCCTCTTGGCCAGCTTCTTGGACGTGCCGCTTCCTGCCGAGGGACAGGAGCCTTAGGTCACAGCCACACCAGAGGAGGATTGTATTGTATGCTGTCCTGCATTGGGCTGAGCCAAGTTTATTCTCTCTATAGGCTGATGGGCCTAATGGTTCACTGAGAGAAGAGACATCGGTCGATAGCGGATATGATTGTTAATTCAAAATCGGGATCTCCGCAATTGTTAACAAATGTTCAGTAGCCGATCACAGGGCATTTCAACTACACGCTGTTGTTTTACTATAGCACAAAAGGCACCGCTTAAAATAGAGCTAGGCATACATACACATATACTTACACACAGTATACACGTTGATCTAGATCAGGATTACACAAACAGAAATGTTGTGCTTCTCATACAAATCATTCTTACCTATTTCTACAAATCGTTCCACTCTGCACGTCATGGTGAACTCTTTGCGGTGTGCTGGGCCGGACTCCTGGGTGACCGTGTACTCTGGCAGGCGCCAGCCTTTCTGCACCACCAGCTCCTGGGGGAGGAATACGTGAAAACATTTGTATGCGGGCACACATATGTATGGGCACATGCCAACACACAGAGAAGGAAAGCTCTATATACAATTAAACATTGCTTTCATGACATGTTGATGAGAAAGAACTATAATCTATAGTGTTCACATTTATATGAATGAATTGGCTTCGTGATCATAGTTTACCTGCAGAGCTCCCACTGGGTTGCATTCTGACTGCTGAGAAGTGCTGGATGTCTTCATTTCGATTTGGGAGCTGCAAAGAAGGTCCAGTTAACACATTTCATAACGGCAAATCAGTATGTAGAAACACTATGCTCACTTGGACTTTAACTGAATTATATTACTTCTACTACTGGAGTCAAAGTTTGGAACAGACATACTACACAATACGCACTTCCTCAAACCGAAAGAGAGAGGAACTGCAGATGCTCTGCTAACCTGTCTTCGTCAACAGCTTCCTCAACACTTATAAACCCCTCTTCTCCGACGCTAACTCCAACGAGACCTCCGAGGCCTCCTTTTAGCATCTTCAGGGCAGCCTCGGCTGCTTTGTGTTTGGCCGCTTTCTTGCTGGGGCCCTGGCCGGTGCAGCTGATCTCACCAACGGAGACTCGGAACGTGAAGTTGGGCTGGTGGGCCTGTCCCTCCGCCTTCAGCAGGTCGTACACTGGGGTTTTGCCTATCCGCGTTCCATACTCCTGCAGCAGACTGATCGGCGTCTTTCCGGGATTCACAGCCAGCATTTGCTCAATACTAGAGGAAATTAAACAGCCTTCAATGACATGAATTACTTTGAACCATTAACGTTAGCACGTAGCCTCATGTGTGCACCGATGTGCTATGTGCTGCAATGCAACTTTCCATTCATTCAATTAATGTTATACAAGTAGTTTACCGAATGTGCGATGCATACGTTATGTTGTGTTATGTATTAATATAGTAGTATTTTATTCACACGTGTGCTAATCAGCTAAAATAGATCATGAGTTTTGATTATCTTGTATTAACCAAGATAGCATTATATAGAAGATTGTATCGTCAGTTCGCAGAGATCAAAAGCCATGTGCCATGTGCATGAGCTATTACAAATGTAATAGCTCATGTACATCTGCTATGATTAGCAGTTATATTATGCTAGGATATTAGCTCAGACACAGTAGCTAGCACTGCGTTAACTACTTACCTGGAGCACCCAGAGTTTTTCGTGCAGCTGTCCGGTGCTGACTCGTCGTTCATTACCTATTTTACAAAGATAGAGCCGATCGGTTTCGGATGGCAAAACCCCCCCACCAAAAGAGACACTTGCTTTCATTAGATGGAATTTTCTAAAAAAAAGCCGAGGGAGCGACATGAGAGGAAACGAGACCCTCCTCCGACAGGCAGACCAAAATTGCAGTTGTTTTATAAAATCTGACGTCCACAGAGTTGTCGTGATCCTGGCTTCTCATTGGTCCGTCAGAAAATGTAGCAACCTGTTTTATCGTCCGGAGCCTACCGACTCTATGGTAGGCGGGTGGGGTTCGCAAAAAACGAACAAACACTCCAGCACATGACACAAACATTGTCCAAAATATTGAGTAGTTTAATCAGACATACATATCTGATGTCTAGGAATGATTTAATGATGATGATTATGTTCATGTGTTAAACTAAGCTGTGCTAGGTTGCAATTGGTGCCACTCGAACCCAAGAGCAAATTAGGCATACATTTTAGGAAGCAGTTTATAGTTTATTAGTAGTTTAGAAAAATGCAGAACATTAGATCATTTTTTAAATATCTGGTATTGTTGCTCCCTATTTGCAATGACTAGATTATTCCTCAAGAGGGGGACAGACAGTCAACGATGCGCTCTAAAATTCGACCTCTCAGTTAAGGCCCTTAGTTTAGGTCTTTAGGTCTTCAGTTCCATCAGGGCCTCAGTTAAGTCCCTTAGTTTAGGTCTTTAGGGCTTCAGTTCCATCAGGGCCTCAGTTAAGGCCCTTAGTTTAGGTCTTTAGGTCTTCAGTTCCATCAGGGCCTCAGTTAAGGCCCTTAGTTTAGGTCTTTAGGTCTTCAGTTCCATCAGGGCCTCAGTTAAGGCCCTTAGTTTAGGTCTTTAGGTCTTCAGTTCCATCAGGGCCTCAGTTAAGGCCCTTAGTTTAGGTCTTTAGGTCTTCAGTTCCATCAGGGCCTCAGTTAAGGCCCTTAGTTTAGGTCTTTAGGTCTTCAGTTCCATCAGGGCCTCAGGGTTGCCCAGCTGGAATTGGTAATTTCTCCATAAAATATATATTTTTATATGTCAATAGTATCTTATAAATAACTCTCAATTATATATAAATATAAATATAACCTTATATATAAAGTTATTTGTGTAAATTAGATAATATATAATGTCGCTATTGTTGCTTTGTTTTTTACCAACTAATCAAGCCAAGTTCATGATAGATATTGAGATCTTTATTTCATGAGAAAATCTAGGATCTACAGTTTTTCCTGTTTCCTTAGAAAGCTGGACTGTTTGACTCCCTAACATTGTACATATAGCCCTCAACATCTTCATTATTTTCAGCACTAATTTGCCATGCTTTCCAGACCCCTACTTGCTGGTCCAACACCACAATTGATTGACCATCATTGACTAGTGTTTCTACAATATGCAGTTATTTTACAGTGTATCGTAAATACATGTGGAGGAATATACATAATGATGCCATGACTGTACTCATATGTGCTCACATACATGAAAGTCTGTACATATTCTTTTTTTTTCTCTCTCTCTCCTACTCTCCCTCTCTTTCTCTCTCTCTGTCTCACTCTTCACTCTCACCCCTTTCTTTCTCTATTTCCCTTTGTAAGACATTCACCCACAGACATTGACACACACACACACACACACACTCTCGCACTCGCACACACACACACACACACACACACAAGAAAAC
>OOFG01107023.1:0-12500 GCA_900323295.1 Molva molva | reverse complement strand
TTCAAGGGTGGTTACGCCTCGGGAGCAAGGCAAGAGAAACTGTATTAGATCAGTTACACATGAAAATGTATATCATCTGCAGTGATCTGTTTCTTTTTTTTCAAGGTCTTTTCATGGAAAATCAAAATCAAGTCAGACATCACGGTTTTTGATGTAGGCCCAGGCGCTACATTTTGGGGCATAGGCACAGTGTTTGATTCTTTATTTTGCTCGTGTGGAAATGAACGTCATTTATTCCTGACGCTGTCACATCTGCTTAACACAACAACATCATGCTGCTAATGGTGCTGCAGCACGGCTGAAGTCTGAAGACACACTGACATGATTTTTTACAAATTCCAACTGCCAAATTCGTTCAATTGTATCAGGCGTCTGCATCTCTGCAAAGCGGGTGCAGATAAAGACAGCCTTTCTGACACCCAGTTTCTGGATCCACAGTTCAGTTTGGAGAGGCCAATGTGGCATCCCCTGCTCAGCTTTGGCTCTCTCACTATAATTGTTTGTGTTTGTAAACTTTTAATTGAGATACATAAGCTGTAATTATTATTGAGTCCCGGCAACTAAGTAGGTCTCAATAATATTATTATTTATATTCATAGCGGCAACTGCACTACTTGGAAATCTATGATAAGTGGTTACAAATATCACACTGGTAACAGTTACTTCCATGCTGTTACAAATTGGTACCAACACTTACAACAATACGCAAACAACATTTTGTGAACAATTCACAAACTGAAATGATTTGACATATGTTACAAATTACAAATAACATTTAAAGCTGTAATGACCTCATATGCAATTGTAAGTAGTATTAACCAAGCCTCATTCCTCGCCATTTTACGTCATATCTCTTATTATGTAGACAATTGCAATGTACTGCTATTTTGTTTACCGTACCCACTTATTTTTTTCCGACTGCAAAATTTCCATTCATATTATTTATTTATTCCCCTATATTATGGAGATTCACCATCTATAGGCAGGGTTTGATGTATTATTGGATCCGTTATCTTGAACGGTATGGTTTCCTTGTTAGGGCTTTGTGATTTTAATCAACCCAAATGTTTACAATGACACCACATTCACACATTCTGTGATTGATTTCATTTTTGGTGGCATGTGCAAATTAGCAGGCTTTTGGTCTGTGAAGTCCACTACAGTGTCTGTCTTTTGTAGATTGTGCTTAATGATACAGCCAATGGGCTGCTTTAGTGGTTTAATCAAGATACCTCAGAATATTGTTAACAATGACAAAATACATACTGTTTGTCCACCCTTATGCTCTCCAACACTGCCTCTGCTGTCATTAATTATTATACATGATACTGTGGTAACCCGGTGGCTGAGTGTCTGGTCTCACGGTAAGTATCACGCTCAGGAGTCAAGAGTAAGCCGATGACGGCGTTTATTCACAGGCGGGATATCGTGAACAGAACAACACATATATAGCTAGGGTCTCCGTGAGCCTCGTAGTCTCTGGGTTGTTAGTCGTCTCCTCCTGGTCGTTCTCCTTTCCCCCCCTTTGTCTGCTCCAGAGCGTCTTTTATCCTGTCTTGCCGGCTGTCCGGCCAGGTGTCTCCCATCACGCCGATTGGGGTTAACCGGGTGCTCTCTGCCGCCGGCTAGTGGGTGGCGGTGGTACACGCCGTCCACCACTAGGCCCCGGACTCTCCGGGTGGGGAGCGGGTTGCCACAATACGCAATAATACAAATTGATAACCATAGAGACAAAAAATGTTATCAACAACAAAAAAATATTGACAATTATGAAATGTTGGGGTGCTGATGATACAAAAATGAAAGTAGTTGTAGTATAAAACTCTTTACTCTCTAGCCTAATTTATTTCCATTTACACAGGAAGGGAGTGCCACAATGAATAATAACAAGAACAGATATACCTATATGAAATTCATTTGGATTTAATCACAAATTATCTTTGTGACTTTTAGATTACAAGTGAACCAATTAAAATGGAATAGAAGTTGTTGAGAAACCCCTACAGGGAGTTGCTATCCACAATTAACACCAGTCTGAAGACACGTCCTTATCTTTGTTCCAGCTCTATAGCTAGAGGACTGCTCATAGATGTAAAAAACAAATTAATGAATAATAAATAGGACATCATGGTATACCTTATTTTTATAGGCGGTTTTATTTATTGGGAATGTTGAAATTCACAAAAGCATATGGATCCAAATAACCATTTAGAAATCTCTCATCTCTCTCATCTCACCATCTCATGTCTTACTAACATTGTATTTCCTGTAGTCATTCTGCACTCCTGTCCTGTAGTTGTAAGCTAGGCTGCACCGCACCATATTTTTGATTGAATGCTTTGATTGCTCTGGACCTCAATTGTCACATGTAAATAATCAAACTTTGATTGCTGTTGAAGAAACAGGTTGACGACAACAAATATAATATTATATTATTTTAGGTTAAATTGCAAGTCTCAACCCAACGGGAATGTATTTCAGAATTAAATTAGATCATCATCATAAATGTTGTTAAATCTGAAAACAGAATCTGAAAACATGAATGCACAGAAGGGGATTTCCACTGAGTTTTAAGTTTAAACTCTTACTATCAGGGAATATGTGAGTCAGAACACAACCGACGATGTGTTTCAAGGCTACTGCAGGTCCAGAGGGAATAGTAAGCAGGTGATTCAGTAGTCAGTGATGGCTGACAAAAGAACATGTCTTTTATCATGAGAGAAGCTAGGCCTGTGTTATGGAAATGTAAGTCCTGCACCTTTGTTATTTCCACTTAAAATGAAACTTCTTCTAAGCTCACCATATTACAAACTAGGTAGGCCTTTTGTAGCAAGGACATTTAAACTTTTTGATTAATATATTCTCTTTTTTGTAGCTATACCAATGTGTCAAAAAAAAGCGTTCTGAATGTTGGAGTTTAAAAATCAATGGCAATGGTGTTCCATGAGATTTGCTTCTGGGTATTTGCCCTATAATTGCTATACACAAACATGACAAAATGTGTCATTGTACTGTTTTTAATGCTACTTCTCTTTTGGGGTTAGTATAAGTGGATTGTTTGTTGCTGTTATTTTCTCCAAACTATACAGTGGTGATATTTCCAATTTTCCTACAACATCTCCTTCTGTGTCCTGCCCCGGGGGTCACCATTTAGTTCCATCTGCCCTGGAGAGGATGCTGTGCCTTGGAAGTCACAGCATAGTGATGGTTTTAGTCAGAAGCTGTCATGTGAGCCACTGCAGACCTCGTGTACTCGTTTCCATTAGTGAAACAGTGTGGAATAAAAGCATGGGAATGTAGTGGCAGAGTATGACTCTTGGTTTCGCTTGCTCCCTCAGTGCCTATTCTCTCTCGAAGGTCTTCTCTTGTGCTAATAAGACATGTCCTTGCCTTGGAACTTTAAAATTGACCTTTGCAATCTCTATGTGAAATAATTTTCCTTTACATTTTAGTTCAAGATTACATGTCAATCCTCTACCTAAACGATGATGAATCACTAGATTTTGTTTATTTGCGTTTCTTCTTGTTTATTTGCATTTGCATTTCTATGATTTTATGAATCCAATATTTTTTTTGGGGGGAAGCAACATTGATTATGCATTATGAAGAAAAAAATAGGATTCCAGGTAAATGATCAATGTCCAGGTAACCAAGCGAACAAAATGATAAGCAAATAATGGAAAAAAACAGGTACAGACTCGCTGAGGTGCCATCTTTAAAAGATCCAGAAATGCATGGCAGTCTCAACCAATAACACAAATAACTATCTCAATGAACTGAAAGGCTGCTACATTTCTTATGAAAGCCTAATCCATGGACAAGCCAGGATGTAGGATATCATCCTGGCTTAACCAGGATGATATCCTGTGGCTACACACACACCCACACCATGTATCACCGAGTATTTCCTACTGCCTCACTGGCTCACAAACTGGTGAAAAGAAAAGATTCTGCAGCATTCTGCCTACATTGCATTTCCATTCCTTACCATTTTTGAATAGTCCAATAGTCCATATATTCGTATGTGAAATGTGGAACCGAAAGGGAAAGGCTGGGCATGTACACCTTAACACCTTAAAAATAAAATATCAGTGAGTGTTATTCAGACCCATGTAAGATTGCCACTGATTGGGAAAATCCACATCATTGACTTTTATAAAAAAAGATCCAATGATGTGTTGATCATTAATTAAGTGTTTGGTAATAATATTATTAGCACCTATTCATATATTCTTTCATGTATTGATGTTCAACTATTCAGAGTAACTGAAAATCAATTAATGTTATAAACAATACATCATTATGGATCTTTTGATTTGGATACATTGTTATTGTCCTAAGCCCAACATGTAGTTGGATTGTGCCAGAACAATAATTTCCTCCTGTTGTGATATAATTACAAAATCTCCTAGGATGGCATCCACAGACTGTAAGGCAATAATAACTTCACATTTTCAAACGAAGATGGAAAATGCATCATACAAAGCACACAATATTCACGTTCATGAATCTTTCATGAATCTTTCTTCATGAAAGGTGGTTCAAATATTTAATTACAGCGCTTTCTAAGCAATGCTTTCAAACGTTACCAGAGCTATATGTGAATATGTAGAAGTATTTTCTTCACATGTTGTTTCTTTGTTGCTCAATCTGAAGACTTCTTATTTTTTTGAACGGATAGTGATCCTCCTCTATCTCTCCCTCCAGCATCTAGAAATCTATTTCAGACAGAGCATTGTTGCTCCCAAACGGAGCACAGACTGTAGACCAGAACAGCTTTTTACGAGTGCCCTTGACTGGTAAACTGATAAATGGAGGACCGTTGTGTCAGAGTCAAAGCACAATAGCAATAAGCTACAGTGAAGGGAGGCAGCTCCAGAGATGCTCTCCAGGCAGTGGCAAAATGGCAGTTGATGAACAGCTTGCTGATTATTTCCGCAGCTTCTGAGTATTAGTCTTGGCCATATCCTGACTAACGCTGGCTATGGGAATCATGGCATGCACGTGCCTTTCTCAGTTTGAGGGCAAAAGTTGTTTTACTAATATTGTTAATTGACTTGTTCTTAATAATTGTTTTTAATTTTTCACATTAAATTTTTCAATCATTGTGTACACAACACAAACATTCGCGATCATGTTGACTAATCAAATACATAATTGTTCACACGTATCATGTGTATCTTCATGCTATGAAGAGCTGAAGTCCAGCATCAGTTAGCATCAGCAGTTTACCCTTGAAGACCACCAACCTCCCCACAGATCCAGCAGCAGGTACTGTCCACGCATGTAGAGCAGTCTGGTGTCTGTTGTGACCAGGACAGCACAAGAGGAACCAGATAGTGTGTATGTCATCACTTCATATGAATGAACACATCCCCAGAGGGCACTGCTGCATTCCTAATGCCTGTGTGTCTCCCAGAGCTCCAACACACAGTTAACTCAAAGCGTTGAAGTATATGAATAAGTGATGATCCGTCACTCATTCATCCTGTGGAGAGCATCCCCTTTTTTGAGTGTAAGGAATCGATTTGATTATTGATCGGATAGATGTATGCATTCGTTATCAGATGCAATGTAAACATTTAGCACTACAGAGCTAATCCACCATGCAGTGATTACAAGACATGTTTAAGACAATCAGGAACAAGCATAGAAAGAACTTGAGTATTCTTACTCTATGACTGCACTTAAATACAACTTGTACGACTTGCACTTGAATTACAAATTAAGCAAACGTATAAAGACCTCTTAATACATTTAATTCCCTACATTCAGCAATCATTTCCTTTTTACTTCCCTCTACTAGCCTACATTAATCACCTTACATCTGCAAGTGCTGTCATAATGATAGTGTTTAACACAAAGGTATTTGGATACAAGCCATACACCCAATTTGAGTTTTCAATTGAGTTTTCAATTTTAAGTGTAAGTGAACCCCCTTGTTAGAGCTCACATTCACACACTACGAGAATTAAAAGAATGGGTTTTGGGCTGAGAGTTCTATGGGGGGGGGGGGCTTTATCTCCATGGATATGACCTTTATAATGAGCGATGTGGTATATAAAAATGCGTGGTGTTATAAGTGTCAGAGAAGCTTAGCCACATTATCCGCTGCCCAGACGGCGCTCCACACACACACACACACCGTGGCGTTAGCTTGACCCCTCAACGTCGATGTATTCGTTATGACATCACGAAAGGAACGGTACCTGAGTTCGCAGCAGGGTAGAACGTTCTCAAACCGGTCCTCGGAGACTGGCGAAACATAGGATTCTGCATTACAGTATTATTATTCTAACAGTGACAAAATGCCATATCCTATGATGTGCACTTTCATTGGTTAATATTTGTATTTTATATTACCAAAATTTGAGCAAACCAATATAATGCCATCCAATTTAAACTTACATGTTTGTTATGTGTATACATAATAAATACAAACCAGCCATAAACCATTCAAATTAATGCACTCTACAAAGCGACAAAATGCTACAATCCTTCTCTGATATATTGGCCTAAATACATAATGCTACCAGTCGTTTACCACAGACCTGATAAGACAAACAGCTTCATTCTATTTAAATGTCTTCCTTACAGCCCCAGGGAACAAAAATAAATTCACACCATTCAGGTTTTATTAAACATCCACCGATGTTTTAATGACAAAAGAATAATTACAATAATTTGCTCAAAAGGAGGTATATTTGCCCACCAGAACTATTCTCAGGTCTGACTGGGCATAGCTGTGATATTGTAATAAGGCAGCTTGCTCTGCACCAAAGATTGGCATGTAAATAATTGATCATACTTTGAGCATGCATACAGTATACCAACAAGACCCTAGCCAGGAACAAATCAATGATTTAGGCTCCCTGGAGTTCTCACCTCAACATTTTCGTTTACATTGCAAGCAATGAGAAAAGCAAATAGAATGACAAGTTGTTACCTTTCTCATTGAAAATTAGAAGAGATTGTATTTCATAAAATATGGATGAAAGATTGAACGAGTTGGTGCTCTGAGCTGAAACACAGAGCACAACAGTTCCTTCTCTAACTGTTTGTCTTCACCTGGCAGGGAGAGTAGCCTTGATCGATATTAACAGAGGTCTACTCCACAAAGCCTACTTTCTTGAAGGAGATAATAGACCCTTTTCACAGAGGCATCATTATTGGATAAACACAGGTGTCGCTCATTACATTAATTATGGTCTGTTACTTTAACGTACCAGGACACTGGTAGATTAAAGTGAAGATAAGTCTACATAAAAGGAGCAGACCCATAGTTAGTGTAACGACACCTGTGTTTGTCCTCCGATGACGCCTCTGTGAAAAGGGTCTATGGAAGCATGCTATTTGGCTGAGAGAGGAACCTCAGGATTCACTGAACTGCGAGAATGTGCTGTTTCCTGTCGTTGTAGGTTGCAATGGGCACACTAACGGGGGAGTCACGAATCACAGAGAAAGCTCAGAGTTTCTTGTTTGTGCCAGACAATGGTCTGAGCTATACATACATCATATTTCTACAATTGTAGTTCTTATTCATCTCTGGCTTACTACTTTTTGTGTGAAACTAATAATTAATAACAAAAAACGAATTGTGAAATGTCAGTTACGGTGCAGTAGTTAAGATTTAACAGTTATTATTTGAGTGTAGTTTGTTAGAAAAGACATAGCCAGCTATAAGTGGGTGAAATGCTCTGTGTGAACATCTGTTTGGGTTGACTGCCTCTTCCTCTGAATGAGCCAATTTACATTTTAGACCGCTCCCGGCTCATTTCTGACCTATCAGGGCATCTGTTCCCTGATTGGTACGGGTAATCCATCTTGCCTGTCTATCACAGATCTCTTCTGCTTTCTCTCTCTCTCTCTCTCTCTCTCTCTCTCTCTCTCTCTCTTTACAACTCTCCCATCTTACCTACAGCAACTTTAATAAGCCAAACAACACAATATATCCGTATACTGTCCCTGAGTGTTGCATTCCCTCTGAACAGAGAGCCACACCACACAAGGGTCCAAAATAATCTGAAAGACAGATTGCAGCTCTCCAGTGAGGCATCAAGCATCAAGCGGGCACCTAAAGTGTTTTGTTGTGTATGCTCCAGCTGTGTTGGCCCCTACCCGTGTATAGCGCCCGTGGCTGTTGCCCTGGCTGGCGGGCGCATTAAACCGGCCCCAGAGCCGTGATCTGGAACCCAGGCGAGCAGACTGAAGGGGTGGCCGGGGGTTGCACATCATCACAAGGATGGCCGCATCATCAGAATAATAAAGCTGCTCCACCACCAGAGGCTCTGACAGCAGCAGCCATCTGCAGAGTAGGATATGCAGAGGAACAGCTAAAATACCACCACCAACGCACAGGAACAAGAACAATGCGCTGCAGTGGCACTCACTAATTACAACGGCTTGATTCATCAGCGTAATGAATAGATACCGTAATAGATTGTTGAGTTACTCCTTCCCTTTTTCTTTTTCTCCAATGTGCGGCAATATGTGCAGCAATCTATCACAAAATGGTGCCCCTGTGTGCTGCTTCCTTGTCAGGGAGTTGTGTTATGTAGCATTTGAGGTCATGGAGGCTCATTTTAAATGTCTTTAAAGCGAAGGCTGTGACAGTGTTAGATCCTTGGCACAGTTTTCCTCCTGGTGTCTTTGGAGGAGAGCAGAGTGGCGGGGACAACAGGTTTTGATGGCAGTGTGCGTCTATGACGACAAGAGAGTCATTTGAAAGATGATAGCTCATTTATCTACCGTTGCTTCGAGGGATGTTTCAAAAATAGCGAGTTTTAATCAAGGCTAAGCAGAACCCCCAATGACCTAGGATTGATTACACATTTAAGGCGTTTAGCCTGCAGCCCCACTACAGAAGCAAAGCATGTGTTTACATCTTATTATTGTAAACCGGCTATTTTCCAGGGGACATATATAGTTTCCCTTACATCTTCAGCTGTGCCTGCAGGGAACACTATGCATGTTTTGGATTAAATTGACCACTAGGGACCGCATGTGTAGATGACAAACTGTTTTGCTAGAGCTACAATAATTGCAGAGAGGAGTGTTCAGAACCTCAGGGGGAAATAACTGTAACCGGCAGTAGCTGTATCCCTTCTTTCTCACTGCATACCCAACAGACTGGGAGACCGTGGTCCCATTCAGGGAATCTCCGGGTGCAGGCCTCTGGCAGTCCACTATGAGTGATCCTACAACACAATGGTTGCAGGGTTTTTTTTATTTTTTATGATTGTGTAATAGTTTTCTGACTGCCCTCTGGTGTCAGCTTCGGTCATACACAACCGCCGTTATGTGTTTGTATTGTCTGACAAACAGCTTCATAAAAAAAAGGCAGTGGGGCCGAAATCTCCCAGATGACCCAACAAGCGTATGAATAAAAGCAAGATTTGAAGAATAAAAAAAAATAGTCATGATGAAGTGAAATATTGGGTTTAGAAATGTTTCATTGCATTTGAAAAAATATTTTTTGTGACTGTCTCAACAGTGTCTATGAATAGCCGATTTTTGAAAATGCACTCTTAAAATCCTTCAAATGTACCTGCCTGTAATGAGAAAGCCACTGCACTATCCTGCTGCACGCTAATATGTGTGTAATTAGATCAGCCCGTCTGTGTTTCGATGCTAGGTCGGGTATTAAAACGTCTACACTTCACATCGTCACACACAGTAACAATGCCATTCTGTGTTGCGTTAAGTCACATTGGTAATACGATGTGCCTCAGAGGACCATATAACCTTCAGTATGTCGGACTATGCTGTCTGAGCTCATAGAAGGGCTGAGTATAATCAATGAGTGGCACGGGTCTGTAGGGGCTCGCCACTGGTTGAATGTCTACCTGGCAACAGAAGCTGTCATCAAAAGGAAGCCACATGACTCTTATTAAAGTTTCCCTTCTCCTGGCTTCTACTGTAGACTCATGGCCAAGGTCACGACAAAGACTTCCATAATTTAACTTCACAGCGGCTGTCAAGCCGAGTTCTGTTTGTCCTCTAAAGTTTGCTTAGGGAAAAAAAAACATTAAAAAGATATGTTACATCCAGATAGCATGTCAGCATGCTGGCAATCGGAAACAAGCCTATTTTCTTAATTGTATTGGTAAAAAAGTTTATTCAAATAATTATTTAATAAATATTATTTAATAAAATGATGCTTGTAAATATTCCATTAGGAGTAGGCTTACATGATTTTGCCAATATAAGAAAGAGAAAAAGCTATCGATAAATTTATGAAAATGTACATTCTCCCATAAGCCTACGAATCTAGCCGACTCCCAAATGTCCATAGAAAACCACATTGGTCATCTAATTTCTAACCTTCTGTGAATGTTATGACAACGTATGGTTGTGGTGGGAAGAAAATATAAACAATATCGCCTCTCATTGGAATATCTAAATGCCTCAATGTGTCAGCGGAAGTGTAATCACATTGCATCGGACCTCGCCTGCCATCACAATCTCGTATGAGTGCTTTGTGGGCCTGTGCCCCACGTGGTTATCAGGGCTGGGATGAAAGAAGGCGGGAATGTCCACACAAAATAATGTACTTGCGTTAGTGCTATTGCTGTTGGCTATAGAAGCTCCCTTTGTTAAAGACACAAACAAAATATATGCCTATGTTTATTTCTTCTTTTAAATTGTAAGGAATCAATCCCTTAGACCATCCCTTAGACTACACATGTTTGGGTCCTTTTTAGCCGTCACCATTGGCAATATTAAATACAAAGTAGCCTGTGAGTCGTCAAATATCTTGGACTTTGATTTCATCAGATGGTTGCAGAAGCCAAGTCTTGAATGAAGACACCACATCCGCGCCATTTATAAAGGAAACTGCTGTTTTTGCTCTGCGTCTGCCCCCATCGAGTGATACACTCATCTAACTTTTCCGGTGAGATTCAGGTGAGTGAAATCGTGAACGAACCAGGCAGCTAGATAATGTCTACCGCCTCGCCCAGCCTTTGGGAGAAACGGAAGTCCTCTGCCACCACGGGCCCCTGTGGACAAAAACCTCTGGAGCTGGAACTGTCAGGAGCCGCGTCGAGCGCACGCGAACCGGGGAGACCACCTGTAAACAACAACTGCAGCCGGCTGTTGACCAATGACAAAATGCCACTGGACAACCATGAACAAATCGAAGAAGGCCCGGTTCACCCTGCGATAACCCATCCATATCTGGCTCATCCGCGGATGTCTGTGCGGATGTCTGTGTACAGCGCAGGACTTCGTCCCGTCGTCATTACTAGAGCTTATGCGCAAGGGCGCGTGTACAACTTTCTGGAACGGCCGTCGGGCTGGAAGTGCTTTGTCTATCACTTCTCAGTGTGAGTTCCCATTTATTTCATTCAAAATGTAAAAGTCTACGTACATTGGTGTGTGCGTAAGCGATCTGCATAAGTGATCTGTTTAGTTAAGGCTAACATATATCCAATCCAACTAACCGTCTCGTTATAACTTGTGAGCGTTTATTCCTGTCCTCAATGGCATGTCTTAATACGACCATAGAGTGTTTACAGAATCTACCACCTAGAATACAGAAAGTATATTAAAATGATGTAACTATTCAATATGTCAAATATATTCAACCCAGTTCAATGGGATTGACCTGGGTTGGGGCTATGGGAATGGAATCCTGCAAACCAATGGCTTCACAATATGTAGCCTACTGTCTTCATATTTCTAAATATACAATCGAGGCTATATTAATCGTGGAAATAGTGGAAATATGTTCAGTGGTATTTTAAAAATAAATATATGAAGACAAACTGCAGATCCAAATCAGATCTGTCAATATTCAAGGTCATACATGTAAGTAGGATCGCCACCATTGCCATATTTGTGAAATGTCTTTCATTGCTCTTAATATATTTACATCAATATTCCCCTGTATCTACACTTTCAAAGCTGTGTTTGGATATTGCTTATTTTGTCACGATAATGTAGTTGCAAAAATAGTCAAAAGGCCTATAGTGGATAATGTTTACAAATTATTAATATGTAAGACATTACACTGCAATATAAAATGTCTGAGTTTATGATTACAAATAAACAGATCATTAAAAAGTCAGGATTTTATTCCCATACTTACCGTGCAAGTACATATACAGTTGTGGGAATATAATAGGGCCTATCAACTATGTGACCTCAATATGGGTGTCCTTGAATATATTATTCACGATTAAAGATTCCATATTATTTTAAGCAAGTGCTGTTCATGTGCATTAGATATTACACTTTATAATTTGAATTTCAAAGGCCTCCAGTCCACACCTCCGCATTTGGCAGAGAACTGCTGACATCCCCAACACCCATCTCCCCTCTCTTTCTCCCCCCTCGTCTCATCCGAGGAGGCTTCTAATGAATGGGGTTTTATTGGGCCTGATTTTACATCGGGGTAACATTCCTAGGGAAATAACGAAACAGACTTCCGTCTCCATTTATCCACTTCATCTATTCATTTTGGCAAATGTGAACGGAAATGAAGATAATTAATACCT
>OOFG01107022.1:0-10816 GCA_900323295.1 Molva molva | reverse complement strand
ACCATATGTATGTAGGTAGGTAGGTAGGTAGGTAGGTAGGTATGTACGTATGTATCTATGTACGTACGTATGTATGTATGTATGTATGTATGTATGTATGTATACATACATGTGTCTGTTTGTCTCTATCTATCTATCCATCTATCAATCTATCTAGTACTATCTATCTATCCATCTATCTATCCATCTATCAATCGATCTAGTACTATCTATCCATCTATCCATCTATCAATCAACTGATCTAGTACTATATATCTATCTATCCATCTATCTATCCATCTATCAATCGATCTAGTACTATCTATCCATCTATCCATCTATCCATCTATCTATCAATCAATTGATCTAGTACTATATATATACTGTATCTATCCATCTATCCATCTATCTATCAATCAATCAATTGATCTAGTACTATCTATCTATCCATCTATCCAGCCATCCATCCATACATCCATCTATCTACTTACTCTAACCTATGGACACACTGGCTGAACACTAGCGTGACTAGGCTGTTTCCCTGCTCAACTTAGGTTATGAGAGCCACCATAAAGGAACTTTATGTAACAAATGCTCTACTCAATCATAAAATGAGCATGATATGTCATCAGATATTAAGAAAACATGCTAAGTCGAAATACTGGCTTCTCCAACAACAATACTACAGCCAGTATGATCTCCTTTTAAATTTACGTTCCGGAGTCAGAACGTTTTTGTTTTGGCCTGTGTTGTGAATCACTATTCTCAGAGTACCCCGGGTTGTCAGATTTTAAACAAATTGGCACACAAACACAGCATTGGAAATGTACAGTATCAACTGAGAATGTACTAGATTCTACCCAACCTAAGAAAACTTGTCCTCTTTTGAAAAAGCTCAATGACCAGAGCCGTGCTATAACAAAACAAAAAAAGCATTCAAATCTGAAATGCCTCCGAAAATAAACTTCATGGTTTCTATAAAAACAGGAGAAGGTGCCTGCTTTAGTCTTATAATGCACAATACTTTCCATATACAAGCTTATCTGCTCCACTGAAAATTATAATAAAAATGTATTTGCTACATACTTCCACTCATTAATTAGCTGTGCCATGCAACCACTTATTAAAAAAACAACAACAAAATAAAAGTCATAATATCTCTTTGGTTATTAACTTTACACAAACCACAATCTAATGAATTGGTTCTAAACTATATTTAGCCATTTAAGGTCAACAGCCCACTTGATTTATCTTGTTTGCTACTGCTAGCACAGCAATTACACGTCAAATCCTGACGGCCTTGGAAAACCCATCGTTTTCCAAGGCCGTCCAATCCAAGGGACGGCCCATCGTTCCCCGACAGAGAGAAATATGTGAATTGTTCTATTGTTTGCATTTATGCCTGAGCCTTTTTAGCCTGAGTGGAAAAACAACATTGTTCTACACATTCAAACCTATAGACCTGTAGGACCTGTAGAACAGAAGAGAATACTAGCTATTACGAGATCCTTTCCGATTACACTTGGGTGCTATCAAAACATTTCCTGTTTGTCACTCACATTGAAGTCGGGCGCCAATCGGACCAGGTTTTAATTTGATAACACTCACTTTTGAAGGCTTCAGAGATACTAACGTTTCCCAGTGTGTGTTAATAAAAGGAGCCTCTTATGGTATGTAGGAGACATCATGTTAATCTAATAAAGCAATAGTCAGCAAGGACATGGGATTAGTGTTTTAGTGTGGTAAGCACTGCTGACTTGCATATCAGCGGCTCCAGCAGCGCTGCACTGCATTTCCCCCACATGCCAATGGAATGTCGTACATAACTGATAATACTATTATCACATACTATTATCCAAATATCGCTCCCCTCCCATGTTAGGCTTATTGTAATGCATTTATTATGGATATGGAGGGTGCCTAGCACATCAAGCCCCTACTATAACAATTACGGAAACAACTTATTTCTCACTTATCGGCGAACATTATCGTGAATTTAAGGATATTGGATGTCCAAATGGCCATCATATTGCCCTATGTAGGATATTATTTACATAACTGAAAGAAAAGCCTCGTGTATGTAGGCTACTAAAGGAAATCCACATGTTTGCATATCATTAGATGCCTGCGATTATGTACTGTGTGGCCATGTTCAAGTTATTACGTTGTACGATACAGGATCCGAGCTTTGTGTCGGACGTGGGCGCTGCACAGACGCGCTTCCTTTTGGACCATTACGACTCCATTCCGTCTTCAGGTTTTATTAAAGAGATTCGAATCCAATGCTCGCACAAGTAACGCGAGTAGAATATTCGCTTCGCTTTTTGTGTGAACGCACCTTTAAGGAGCGTTCACACCAAAAGCGAAGCGTGATTCTTCTCACGTGAACGATGCAAATTCGCCTCATTCGCGTGTTCGCTCGAGTTGAAACACCAAAAGCAAAGCAAATATTCTACTCGCGCGAACCGCAAACTTTTCTCGCGCGAATGATTCAGCTTCAAACAAAATGCAGCACTGCTGGAGCCGCTGATATGCAAGTCAACATTGTTTACCGTGCTAAAACACTAATCTCATGTCCTTTCTGACTATTGCTCTATTATATTAACATGATGTTTCCTACATATCATAAGAGGCTTTTATAAACAAATATTGTTAACAATATTTGTTGAGGCCTCAGACCACTCCTGGTTTATTTCTTACAAATCAGGGCATCTCTACCCTGATTGGTTAGGGGAATCCATCTTTCCTGTCAATCACATTCCTGCACACCTCGTTATCACCTCAACGGAGACATGTAAAGAGGCCGTGTAAACGTCTTCTTTTATGAGATCAAGCCACTTGATCTAACTTTGCGTCCAGCGCTTTATTAGATTATCCTCATGAGAAACTCATAATTGCATTGTGACATCCACCGTCTCAATCCAACACATGCTCACTTGCGTAAGCACATTCAGACACAGACAGACACACACAAGCAAAGACAAACAAAAATAAATCTAAGAGGAATTCTTGTTAGGGGATGACTTGTTGTGTAATAGGTCGGTGGTAGCCAGTGCTAACCAATGATGACAAGCCATATTAGCTTGTTTTCTGGTGGTTCAGAATGGTTCCATGATTCACTTTTTTGGTTGTTTTTTTCTTCACAACATTTTAAAACATTTTCCGTTTTCTGCCAAACATTTGAAGCATTATGCACCGCTATGTAACATTGTGTAACCTTTGTTTTACATTTTATGTTTTCTGCAGTTACATTGTGGCAGCGGTCTGTAGGACTGAATGGTGGGCTGAGGTGAGAGGGCTCAATTATTCTCAATTTGTCCGATAAATGAATGAAATGTTGAATTATCAATCTCAAAATCAAATTCAGCCTTGCAATGCCAGGTCAAGAAGTTAATTTCATCAGTCATGAAGGGGATTGCAGTGTTAAATAGGTTATGCATTTTTTACTGAACCATTTAAAGAATAGTTGTAGGCCAATGAGAAAAGTAGACTGCATGTTGACAGTGGAACAGAGCATTGATAGCATTGATTAGCAGCTACTTAATCCCAGAATAATTAAGCTCCTATCCTTTGGGTCCACATGAATATAAAAAAAAAACAACAACACAGTTTCGGTATTCATATTGAATGGAATAATGCATTATTAATTGTTAATATTAATAATGAAGTATGTTCAATTCACTTTCATGGAGATATACTGCAACATGGGTAAGATGCTGAAATGCCTTTAAATTGTTTCTTATTTCTTTAAACAATGCAAGTGTCAAAGAAAGAAAGAAAGACAGACCGACAGTCATACAGACGGACACGCAGACAGACAGACAGACAGACAGAAAGACAGACAGAAAGACAGACAGAAAGACAGACAGAAAGACAGAAAAACAGTAAGAAAAAAGGAGGTATGGAATAATTACATGTGAGCATTGTGGTCTCCGTCTCCCTCTAGTGGCGGAACATTCAAAGTGTCATTTTACTGCGACAACCGGGATTGACGTCACATGCATGAGTCGACTAGAATTGGCAATGTGAGAATTACACGTTTTTGTATCTTCGGCCCAATTAATAGCCAGAATGTCGATATATCACGACGAGGTAGAGATCGAAGATTTTGAATACGATGAAGAAACAGAAACGTACTATTTCCCTTGTCCCTGTGGTGATAGATTCGCTATAACTAAAGTAAGTTGAATGTTTTATAACAGGTACCAATATTGGGCTATTGTGAAAAGTTGCATCAGTTGAATCGGTGTGAGTTATCATAAAATTTGTTAAACATTTAAAACGTTTGCTAAGCTATGTTTACTGTTTATAAGACACTTGTGATTCATATTTAGCTATTTGGTATTTTCGTGTACAATGCTTGTAGTTTAACAACTGATAACGTATTTTGTATTACGAAAGCCGGGTCTGAGGAAATCCTGAGTACTGTGAATTATCATCTGCGTCGCGTTACTGGGTTCTAAAGGGGAATGGTGGAGTAGAAGGACGTACGTAATCAGTACTTACTAGGCTTCTCCTACTGCAACTGTTTGGACAATTGTTGGCTGTTTTAATATTTGTTAGTGCTCGTTTCCATTTGCCTCGCCATTATCAGCAAACCGCACTGTAGGATCTCAAGTCCAGGTTATACATCCTAATAAAAGGTAGCACATTATGTTGTTTTTTTGAGTCTGCTGAAATGTAAAATGTGTATGAATTAATCAATTCAGTAAACATTCACATCTGTTATTTCCACAGGAAGACCTTGAAAATGGCGAAGAAGTAGCTTCATGTCCCAGTTGTTCCCTGATTGTAAAAGTCGTATATGATCAGGTGCGATGCTCGTCGACACTTTTCTCTTGCAAACACCAATCGGTTCTCTTTAGGTGAAGGACATTTCCGCTAATTGATGAAACCTGTGAAAACGTCGGTCATTCATTTTACCTTTATAAAGTGCGTACATTTTCCCTCTTATGCAATTCAAGCCCTTTTTTCAAATATAAAGAAAAAGTGTTTTGAAAGCAGTATTTCTGGAATACGAACTGCATTATCACTATGTATGCGTCCATAGATCTGGAAAAAAAAGTACTTCCGAGAAAGAGGCAAGCAATTTAGTGCTGATGCCAACCCTAAATTTGAATAGTCGAATCATTGTTCTGAGTCGACTTAAATTCTCTGTCAAACAGTCGTGAATTTAAAACAAAAATGTATGTTCATTATAATAACCTGATCAAACCTGTTCTAGAGGCTACTGTAGACAAGATTTGAGAGTTGGAAAGAAAGAAAAACCCTCCCTAAGTTTCTCTGCCATTGAGAAGTGTTGCCTTCACACACCTGTGGTGGAGCTTATCTATATGTGATTGGCAGGCAAGATGGATTCCTTGAACCAATCAGAGAAGAGGGGCCCTGATTGGTCGGAAATTAGGCGTGAGCAGTCTAAAAGCAAAATTGTCTCATACAGCAGAGTCAACTAGAAACCGATATTCTCACATTTCACTCAGTAATACACCTAACTGACGGATGACTTCCATATTTAACAAATGACACTCAAATGATATCTCTTGGATCATAGGTAGGCTATAGATCTGACCTACAACATATTTTAATAGGCCTTTAGTACTTTACAAAGGTCTTATCACAAATCATGTTATTATTGTTTATATTTGTGGCAGGCGCGTTCACGTGAGATTCTCTTAGGCAGAATAAAGTGACTTTGACAAATGATATTGGTAATGGATGTTTTAGTAAGGAGCATGCCCCTCCTAGACACTTTTATTCAACGCAACTTACACGTGAACATTCAAACTTACAAGCATACATTCAAAACATTTACAAAATCGAAAAGCTGTACAGAGCAGCTATGCAAACCCGAACACACGGTTAGTATACTGTATTCTTTGGTTTCTATTCATAAGTGAAAGTCGAGTGCATGTTCGATGCATCTCAAATCGTGGATAGCTACAGCTTCGTCTCCAAAATGCAGAGAAGGTCTTCAAACAAAAGTGTGATCTGAATCCAACGTGAGCCACTTCATTCAGATGTCCTCGGAAGAGACGGGTCTTCAGATGTTAACATTATTCACATGTCCGCCACGGAGCTCACATGATTGTGTGCATGTGATTGTCTCGTTCCGAGTGTTTTAACAACGTGACAGCAACACACTACACTGCTTTGTATCTGATGATACATAAGACACGCCTAACTTGTGTGTTTTTGGTGGTGGTGGTGTGCAGGAGGAGTTCATGTCCGGAGAGGTCGTGGAGGTGCCTTTGACGGAGAACAAGCTGGAGCTGGCTCAGTCGTGACGAAAGATGAAGCCTGGCGTGTAGGTTTCCAGGAACCACGTGCCTCCCTCTGCCCGATGCTCACTGTTTACCAGACCAACGGTTTGGTGGGCGATTCCATGCTGTTCACTGTCCGCGATGACTGGATTCCCGGTTCTATCGTCTATTTATAATGAAGTGTCTATTTCCCATGTCAGTTGGAAGATGTGATTACCTCACCAGCTACTCTGAAACGACAAATGGGTTACTTAATGATTATGCAAAAATGTCTGTATATAACTTGAGTTTTATTTATATTTTATGTGTATAGCTAAATAAAAACCATTGACGCCAAATAACACATCGTTTCGGGTTTATTTTCTGCTTTTGAAATTTGTCCAGCAGGGGGGACCCTCGAGAAGGGATAAATAACGGTCCTACTGCGCAGAGAGGAAACTGAACTGGAGTCCCTGTTATATCCACTGTTACAGCTGTTGAGGATACATTCTGACCAACCACAGATTACAAGTTTTGTGTATCTTTGTTATGATTTGACTAGAATTTGCGCAATATCGGATTTTGATAGACCTATGTTATTTGCAAGAAAGAAAATGGCTTTGGACCCAGCTGTGAATTATAGGCAGCCATTTGAACATTTCGTTTTTACTGACGTTTTACCCATTACCTGTGATACATGCTCTGTTCATCAATATCAAATCCGATGCAGCTGTTCAGTATAGGCTGTATGCCTAGTTAACCTAGGGGCTATAGTGGAAGATGACCAGCGCTCGCCCACGTCAGCTCGTGCGTATAGACTGACAGAGCGCGGGAGCGAGCAACAAAGGGCCTCATGCCCTATATAAACTGTAGAATGGAAGGCGCGCATCATCGCCGTGTCCTTGACGTGATCTTGACAAGGACTACATGTCCTTTTAGCTAAGCGTGCATGTTTTGCGTTTTTTTTTTCCAGGTCCACTTGGTGGTGGGAGGATCAGATACGGATATTATTGTTTAATGGATTTGTGGGCAGGGGGTCGTTCTAATTTAGGCGAGGCAAAACAGAGCTGTCCTATATGAAACCCAATATGATCATTGTCTCCTCTCCTGAACATATGAAACACCAAACAAGCTTAAATAAGCAAACAATATATGTCTATAATATGCAACCCCCATTTAATACCATGGTCATGTTTTTCACTCTAAGCCCTCTCCAGTGTCAATGTTACATGGAAATAGATCAAAAGAATTAGTCACTTTGACCTAGTTTTGTTTTTTAATCTTAACGGCCCGGGCCATCTACACGCTGATCCTTAGCGCTCCCCGCTGATTGATAATACATAATTTATGTTGGGGCTGCTGTTATAAAGCTAGTTCACCCTCCATACCCTAAGTTAAGGCACTCAAAACCTGTACATGTGTGCACTCAAAACCTGTACATGTGTAAACTCGTAATGTCCTAGTTTACTGACAAACATTAAGAATTTATTCACTGTTTACCTATATGCGCCTCCTAGGGTGTGTTTGTGTCTGCGCGTGTGTGTCCCTTCAGCTTTCTCTCCCGTGGCAGCTCTGACGTCACATCTCCTGGCAGCCAGCAGCAGGACTCTGCAGGCGGCAGTAGTAGGGCGACCGAGCCACACAGTTGTAGCAGCTGGGCCTCGTTTGTCAAAGACCAGCCAAAACAAAACATCGCGGGCAATTTCCCGGGGGAATTAAACCGTAGGCGACTCCTTGCCAACTTCGTCGCCGGGTTCGACGGCACCACTCGGTCCCGGCTCATCCTCTTCGCGTTGGCCCGCAGCGACCAGAGGTAAGGTCCAGTGGCGAAGGTCCGACTGAGTACAAAGTTGAATCTTTCAGGATGGCGGGTGCAGTTGCCTCCGGTGATGGGAAATGCGATGCTTGGGGAGTTAAAAGGTGTCTATTTAAGAGGAAGAATACGTGTCCCCCGAAATATTGTCTTTAATCACGTAGTACGCGGAACGTTCTTTGGTTTGTTGTTGGAGCAAAATGCAATCACAGGGCATGCGGCTCATCTTCTCCTTTGTCCACAGCGCCACACAAAAGCGGTAGATAGAACAAGTTTGGTATGCTGTTTTTGGACAAAGCTTGCCAATATCTTCGCCTGCGTAATATTTGAAACACGTTTACGTCCATTTATAGGCGTATTGCTCGCTCGGTAAGCTCGAAAGACAAGGGGGGTTTATTTGCACTTATAGTGTCTCTTGTTGTGAGTTGGCGTCGCTTTGAAACCTTTTGCTTTTGACCCGTTGAACTAAGCAACAATACATTGAAACATAATCAGGCTTAGCGGGTGATTATAATTTAATCTTTTTTTTTTTAATTTGAGATCTTTTTCTACGCGCAAGCTGGCAAAGTTCCCTTTATCTGTCAACGCGTCAGCACAGACTAGTCTGGACTGGGATATTGAATGAGGTCCTGATCGGTTCACAAACGACATCTAACAAATACTAAGATCCTATTGTATATGTAGCATTTAGCACGCCTTACACTGAGGAGCAGGAGAAAGGGATGGCTGCTTGATGATTTTATGTTCCGAGTAATGTTCTACACGTAGTGTAGCCTACCGGGAACGTCATTTTATCAGGACAAATTGGGGGTCAAATCCTCCCAAATCGCTTTAATTCATGATTCAAAACCGATAATAGTGGGCACTGGACTCAAAAGACCAGCTGTAGACAAGAGCATATGGGATATAGATGTTTTTGTTTTTTGTGAAAATCATCAACTCACCTGCCATCAAAACCTTGGTTGGATGTCACATGTTGGCATACCTTTTTGTGAATGCTATTTTCCAAAGTGCTACGCCAGTTTGATACCATTTTCCTTCTCACTTTTTGGTGTTGGTATAAAAGGCTAACTGTCTTCCTTAAACAAACGGGGCCAACATGTTGAAAGTGTCTGTATTTAGGTCAGTGCTTTTTAATTGCGAGGTAGAAATAGTGAGTGGCATCAATGTACCTGCCACAGTAAGTCCCATAGGCAGTGGTTCCCAACCTTTGACTCTAGGTGTACCACTAAATCGTCATCACGATCTTTTGTGGACCACCTCAATTCAAAAGGTAAAAATAGATAGATACACATGCAGTGGCTGAGCAAAGAGTGCCTCCGCTTTATACACAATTATTACTGCAGGAAGGCCATGGAAAACACTGGAAAGAAGAAAGTCAGCAACACTCTTAAGCTCCCAGTGGCTTTATTCAGCAAACAATAATGAACACAAAATATCTGTGGTAAACCTTAAAATGGAAAACATATGGATGGAATGCACAAAGCGACACAATTTTGGAAAATAACAAGCAATAACAATATTTACAATATTTGTTTTCAATTATGTTTTCAATTATGTAAACATTACGACGGTAACCACAGGTTGGAGAACAAGGGCCCAGGGTTACCCTTTAGAGAGGTCAATGTGTCACTCCACAGTTTCCACAAAACCCAGTGGGAAGCCATTATGCTCTCAAGCAATCCTTATTGAAGAAAGTCTATGGGAGCACAAAAGTTAGGCTTAGAGCAGGCGTAGCTTGCATCATTTTGATGGAGCCTAAGTTCCTGGTACCCTGGACTCAATAAACCCAGAGCCATGTGAATACCTGGGGCCCTCACTATTCTGAGGCCCCATGCCTGGCCCAGTCCCACCCACACAGGAGCCTATTTTTAAGGAGAACCTTCAGACTCAGCTATTTTCTAAAATAAGAGCGAACTGCTTCACGCACGTGTTGTGAAAAAAAATCGCAACATCTCAGTTTCTGCGAAAAAGTTGGACCATTGACCTAATTTCTCTTAATCAGGCCGATTGAGAACGTAAAACCTGGACCAATGACGTCAATGGTCCAGCTTCCACGATCCAGAGTTGATATTACAGGCCTTGATTGTATTCCCAATACGCACATGAAAAAGATTATGAGGTGAGTGCAGTGCTCACTTAAGAAAAAACGAGCAAAACATTTGTTTCCCATTGATAACAATTTCAAAACAGCTGCTCCCAGCAGTTTAAAAGTGTTCTGTGTGGGCCTAACTTAATACAAGCATATTAACAACAGACTTACATTGGCTGGATCACATTGTCTAGCAGAGATCCAGAGCATTCCTAGTTAAGAGCTCTATCTTGTTGAAAGCTCTGTTTGTCATCTGAAATGACACAAGTACAGTCAGCATGCACATTGCCTTCTGCTCTCTGTGTGTGTAGTGCTGGCTAATGCACCTCACATTGTGTTACGAGCATAAGTAGATAACGCCTTGAGGGTTTTAGTTATTATCATATGGTGATGATGCAGCCTTATTGTTTCTCTTTCCCTGGTATCTAAGTCTGAATCCCCATTTTCCTGACAACAAAACGGTAAAGGTCTATCATCTTCATATCTGTAATGATTTTCTTTAAAAGATAACAAAAATCAAATAATTTGTTCAGAGTGTAGTATACTCAAAATTGCACCGAGCATATGGTATTCAATCCAAAATTGGTCCCCCAAAACATTGGGCTGATTGAGATGTTCTGAATCATGCGCTAGTCATGTGCGACATGGGGAGTCGGCATCGTTCTGAACATTTGCCTTTGCCACAGCATTCCA